>JAURVB010002337.1:0-158660 GCA_033002965.1 Piper betle | reverse complement strand
CATAATTACTTACTTTTGAGTAACACCTAGCCAGTTAGGCCCACAATATCGTGAAAAAAGGCGGGTCGTTACAATAATCCATCCTTTGACCAACACCTGCCCCTCATTCACTTGCTCAACCAACTTTTTGAATGCTTCATTAGACTGAGCAAGTGCCTTTGCCTTCTCAACAATGTGTGACTCGATCAAACTAAGGTAATTCATCAACTAAGTGTTTCTTCCTACTTAAGGAATCAGCCACCTACTTACACCAACCAATTTGATGCTCCCATTCAAAGTCATATTAAGCTAGGAACTCCTACCACCTCCCTTGTGTGGGTGACAACTTTTTTGAGTCTTGATGAATGTATTGGCCACATTATCAGTTTTCACCAAGTACTTGGTGTTGTGGTATTTCAATGCATTGTGTAAATGCACACGTCGTACAAGTAATAAAATGATGAACGAGTATTGTTCCCACGAGGATTTTATATTCTAACATCACTGTTGGTAACAATATTTATTGTCCTAAGTGAACTAATTAAAAGAGTATATGATATGGTGAAAATCTTCTTTAGTCTATCAAGATGAGTAAGGGTATGAAACTAAAGTAGATAATCTAATTCAGAAAACAATGCATGGGCATAAGAATAAAAAATAACATTTAAAGTTAACATAAGTTCTCTCTTAATTGAGAATAGATCTAGGATGAATAATTTCACAAAGTTAATAGGTAGCACAACTTTTTGTGCTAATTAAGTTACACATAATTGTAGTTGGTAAATAGGGAATGAGTTTAATTGTAAAAGGCTTCCATTAAATGTTACAATCTACCTCCTTGACATCATTCCACATTCATGTGCAAACAAGACTAGATTAGTGTTTTACGATCAACTCCTCATATGGATATTTACGACTCTAATACATTTCTATAGTTAGAATCATAAACTACTTCATCCAAAGACATCATAAATCTGCTTATTTTTAGAGCCCAACCGATTCTCTACTCATGCAAGAGTTAGCTACTCTCTTCAAATATTAAGAACAAATATGAAATAATCAACTTATAATTAGTGTATCAAGATAGCATCAACAATTAGTATATCTTAGATCTCCCTACCATCTACCCTATGTAAGAGCAATAATACATCATGAAACTAAGCAAAGAAAAGTGCATTGCAAGAAGGGAAGGGAAAAGGTTATGCAAATATGTGGCAGAGAGGCCATGGCATCAAATTCTCTTCGACAATGTTCTCTTCCTTGTAACTCAGCTTCAACTTCTTTTGTTAAACTTTCAATTCTTTCTTTTGATGGGCAGTGTGGAACACTAAAGACTAGAATAAAAAGAGAGGAACAATGTGTTTTTTTCTTCTCTAAAGCCCCCATTTCCCTTGTGTGAATGAGGGTATATATACTAGATGTAGGTAGCAATTCTGCTTGTCAGTACGGTAGCTTCCTCGCAGCTTCCTTGCAGCTTCCTTCCTTTGACTAGTGAGCCACGTGTTGATTTAATCATCATTATTCAAACAATATTCTCCAGCCTTGTTCCCTTGTTCCTTCTTTGTCTCTTCAATGACTTGTGTAGTTAGTTAAGGTGTTCTATGAAATTCAAATTGCCCCAATTGAAGTATGATGTCGAATTAGGTTGTGATAACTTCCTTCCAGCTTCCTTTTCAACTAATGAACATGAGATGTTTTTTAATCATTTGCATTGGGTAGTGTGTTCCTTTCTTGCTCATTAAGGTGTCCATCAAATGACTTCTAGTTGGGTAGATTTGTCCAAAAGTGGAGAGCCAGTGCAAAAATTGCAGATATGCATGCTTGGTAAAAGATGCATAGGAATATGCAGATGGTTGGAGAGCTGCATAGACTGAGTGTACACAAGATTGTCCATACTAGGTTATGCCCCAAAGTGGTCCATCCAAAGTTGATGAAGGTGCAGTCTTACTTCTTCTTTCAAGCATGCACGGGCCTTCACCAAGTTCCTTCAAAGATAGTTTCATACTTAGAATCAAGTGTGAATTTACTCATATTTCCAATATTATGCAATTTTTCAAAATTTTTACTTTTCTAATGAAAATGGTAGGGAAAATAGTGCTAAGGTATGAAAATGATGTACAAAAACTATTAAAATATTGATCTAATTTAAGAAGTATCAATCCCCTAAGCTTAAACTTTGATTGTCCCTATCATAACAAAATAACTATAATCATTGTAATTGTTTGAAAAGCAATCAGTGATGAAGAACTTTTCTACACACAAGGAAAAATCACGAGCAATTTTTCTTACAACTAATTATCTCTCCCAAGATACTCAATCAAGCAAAGATCAATTGGGAACCTTGCGGGCTTAGGTAGATTGACTCATCTTAAGTTTCAAAGTTAGATGGTTCTCTTCATGAAATCAAAATTTTGGACTGTTAGGATTAGAAGGATTTGTTAGGTTGTAGTGGGGCTAGGGCTAAGGCTCAAAAATAGGATAACAAGAAAAATAAGCAAAGGCATCACTAATACCAGAGTTTTTTTTATTTTATTATTGTGCTCATTAAGGTAGTGAGTATAAAATTTTCATTTTCTTTATCCTTTGCTGCCTCCTCCAAGCCATATTTCATTTCTTTCTCTTTTTTTTAAATAATGGATTTCTCTTCATAAGATATGATATACACAACATAGGTAAAAACTCCCAAGATTAAGGCAAATTATTCCCTACTTCTTCAATCTATTCTCTTCACAGTAATTTCCACCTTGCAGTCCAAGCATTTGCAGTTAACCCTTACTATCTTTTGAGCACTTGACTGATTATAAAAATTCCTATGTTAGTTATATTGGGTTATGGTAAAATGAAAGTAATGGATATTCTCATAAAATAGGCTAGGGCTTCAAATATTTTAGTTATGCAAACAAGAGGTTAATATAAGGCAAACATTGGCTAAATCTTGGATTTATTATGGGTGGGTATTTTTGCCCTTGTGATCAAATTTCACCTAAATCCTTTCCTAATTATCCAAAGATTCCCTTTGCCTTAAGAATCCTAAATTAAAATTTTGGTTCACCTTCCCTATGCTTACAAAACTTCCAAACTTAATCTATCAAGGCCAAGCACAAGATCGCAAAATAATTCAGTCGCCTAGAGAAATTATGACTCATAAAATTAAAATGAGAGAGAATAGTCCTACTCCACATCATGCTACAATTAAACATTATTTGTTAATGCATGCTACCAAAATAATATGTTTCCCTAACAAGCAAAACTTGAAAAGA
This sequence comes from Piper betle, assembly GCA_033002965.1. Lineage (NCBI taxonomy): Eukaryota > Viridiplantae > Streptophyta > Magnoliopsida > Piperales > Piperaceae > Piper > Piper betle. Next base: position 155,421 of record JAURVB010002337.1, on the reverse strand, counting down.
TAACAGTTATACAATCCATAAAGTTCAAATTATCTAGTGTTCCCCCACCCGACCCCCTTCCACCCACCCCCCACCTCCTCACAGTTAACCAAAATATCAATAAAAAATAACAGTTTAAGAAAGAGAGAGAAGAGGGAAAGAGAAGTGCTCATTTTGTTTTTCAATAATCCTCCTCCGACCCGGCATTGGCTATGGTGAAGTGTCTAGTTAGTGGTTCTTCTCCTCCCAGATGTGTTGCAACTTCCTCCTCAGTCTCATCTTCAGTTTCCTCAAGTTGGGGTAGTGGGTTCCTCGCAGTTGATGTCTTGGCACTCTTCGTCTTATTCTTTTGTGCTGCTCCTTGCACTCTGCCATCTTTTTGCTCTTCATTTTTCTCCTTTGCTGCAACCCCCGAGGTACCTGTAAACACAAAAGCTTTAACAGTGGGCACACTAGAGAAGTTGATTTGGTTTACCTCATATTTTCCTTGCATAAATATGTTCCACTGATGTTGGTATTCCATGAAAGTTACTACTTTTTCTTATCCTTCATCTCCTTGAGTTGTTCCCAAGTTTATGCCCCAATTTTCTGGCCTCCAATTTGTGGTATGTCGTTGATGCCCTAGTAGATATTGCTAGCCCTGCCTTGACTTTCTCCTCATTTTTATCAACTTCAACACTGACATTGATGCATAATTGGTTGTTTATGACTGGGAACCTTGGATGGTTTGATAGAATCAATCATGTTGTTGTAGATGATCTAGCCTGCATCCAACTTCCCCTTTTCAATCATTGCATATAGCAAAAGAGCCCTATCCAAGGTGATGTGGAAGGTGTGCTTGGTGGAGATTAATCTATTGCAAATAAGATTGAATTGAGGTGTCCACTTTGGTTAGAGTTCCCCAACATTGAAGTTCATATTTTGGTTGTTCTTTCCAATAGCCCAAATGACTTTCTTGTGGGATCGGCACAGCTTCCTCACTAATTTAGTTGTGTCCAATCTCTCTTCTATGAGTACTGAGTAGTCATCTTCTTCACGATCTTGCGCCCCAATTAGGTTGTTGATTACCCCACTTGATACGTCAACCCATTTTTATCGCACAGAAACCTTGTCATCTACCCTTTCGTCGAGGTTGGCATAGAACTCCTTTACCAGCTGCAGCACACCTTCTTCTGGTTCTCGTAGAATATTTTCCAACCTAGGCAGTTGATGATCTCCTTCACTTCCTTGTTTGTGTTAATGCTCTGTGTGACAATGCCCTTTCCTTATTGGCTGCTCACCTTGAATGGTTTCTGTAAATAATTTCTTTGCCTTAGTCGAGACAAAAGGATAGTGAATAGATGGTGGAGACTAATGTACCAAATATTTCTTCTCCAAAATCTTTCTTCTTGCTAGCAGCTCTGCAGGTTGGTTTGCTTTTCTTTTGCTTTTATCTTTGTGTTTGCTAGTTTAGATTTTTTTGCGGGAGATTCGGGGCTATTATCTGTCAACTTCCTTATTGTTCTTGTGTCCTTTATTTCGATTGTATCCAATTGCTCCAATTATTTTATAATTTCCTTGTCAGTTTCTCCTCAGACTTCACTTTTTCTTTCTTCTTAGTCTTTTTCACTTTCTCCTTTTTCTCAATCTTCTTCACTTTCTCCTTTTCTTTTTGCTTTGAACTTTCAGCAATGCCTTTGCCCTTGTTTCTTCAGCTTGCTCTGCTTCAACTTGCTTTTGGCCTTTACGCTTCTTGGTAGATTCGACAGTTCTTTCTACCTCCATTGTTGCTTTGGCTCAGGCTACTGCATCTCCTTCTTCTACAGGTTTTGGTGGTGAATCAAGGATGGGACTGCCTGATGTGGCCCTGGTTGATTTCCTTGACAGCAGCTTCCCCACATTCTATATGGTGGTCACATTTGTCACTTTTTCATTTACTTTTGGCTCCTTAGGTCCTTGCTTCTTTGTGTCTTTTTTGGTTCCCTTTTTCACTTGTGATTTCATGAAGAATGATGTGATTTCTGGTTGCTTAACATCCCTTCTTGATGGAAAAAGGGGCAATGGAGATTCATTTCTTTCACTATCTCGTCCCCTCCCCCAAACTTGCTACTTTCTTACCATGCTTCCCTAGGTCCATTTTCTTAGTTGTTATTATTGCTGCCTTTGTCTCATGTTCTGATGGTGCTTCATTCAAGTCCTCTAACTTTGTTGGAGATTCCATGGGCTTTGAACTGGAAGGTTCATTTGTAGGAACAACCGGGGACTTGGCTACTTGTTTCTTACGGACCATTTTCCACAATGGTATATGCAAACAACAAACTTAGCCACAAAAAATAATATCTCAATAATATGTAAATAATGTGATCTTAACATGCCTCATTTATTTGAAATGACAAAAAATCATATGCAAGAATGGCAGAAAATCATATGCACCTCTTTCATAAAATTCACTTATCCTTGTAGCAATGACATAAAAATTATTCATTACTAATATGTCAATGCATCATTCCACAATACTCAAAAGATTTAAACATGTCGGGTATTTGAAAATCATATGTAACAATTGCAAGCTTGTCGCTAAACTTGTAACTTATTCAACCGTAATCACAAACTTGTAATGATTCATCAACATATTGGGTTTCAGACATGCAACAATTCAAATCAAGCTTAAAAGCAAGAGATTAAGTAAGAAAATCTCGATTGAAGCTCATACCTATCTAGAAAAAATATGACATCTCTCTGGATTGGGATGGTTGAGAGAGCGGCAATTGTGCTAGTAGAGTAGGGTACCTTTTTGTCATACCTTTCGCAGTTTATTTTTCCATTGTTTCTTGGGTTGGTTCTGTCCCTCTTTTTTGGTTGCCACACTTTTTGGGTCAACTTGATTTCATCTGAAATGTAAATGTTAGTTTCTTCTTCTTTTTTTATCAATTAAATAATGTTGGGTTGCCTCCTTGAAAGCGCATGTTTAATGTCACTAGCTTGACTGAGCTCCAATTATTCTTAGGTTGATAAGAAAGATCAAATGAGTTGGGTCACATCTGCTTTGTGATTGTACTTGAGTCTTTGGGCATTGACCTTGAATTGATTTCCATTTTTCTCATTCCTTGTTGCTATATCACAATGTAAAAATACATGTATCACAATGTAAGGTCTAAACCATCTAGGCTTAAACTTCGGAAAAGCCTCAGACTAGAATTGTAGAGCAACACCTAATGTCCTGGCTCAAAGTGTTTGGCCAAAATGCGTCTGTTATGCCACGATCAACTCTCCTACAACTACATTAACTATAGTATGATCAATAGCAAGAAAAGATCTACCTATGATTATTGAAACATCCTTATCTTCCTCCATATCTATCACAACCAAATCTGGTAGAAAGGCATACTTATCCACCTTAACCAAGATGTTTTCAATATCACCCCCAGGGAAGGTGTATAATTTGTCAGCCAGCCAATTTTATAGTGGTTGGCTTCACTTCTCTCAATACCAAGCTCTTGTAGATAGACAAAGGCATCAATTGATGCTAGCACCCAAAACACAAAGCACTTTGCTAGAAAAATTGGATTCTATTGAACAAGGGATGATAAAATGACCAGGATCCTTCAGCTTAGGAGGTAGTGTTTCTTCATAAAACTACACTGCACTCCTCATTTAATGCCATTGTTTCAAACGCTTACAATCTCTTCTTCTTTGACAAGATTTCTTTCATAAATTTGATGTATTGTGATGTATGCTCTAACCAGCGTTTGTAGCAGCAGATTAGGCGTGTAATCAGGTCTCTCAATGAGACATTCAGATTTCAGTTCAGTAATTATTTTGATGTGTTTACTCCCTTATTATATCTATTTATATTTTGGTTATTTTTGCATCTTGAGTGTTCACATGACATGGCATTGCACGTAGCTTCTTCTTAGGTTGTTGCATGCATTCATTTATCCTTTCCTGTTGTTTCTTGGCTATGCATTTAGTGGTATTATTCTTTCTCGAGATGCTATAAGGGTTGCTTCAATCTGTTTCTTGTTTGAGTCTTATAGATTAATTGTCTTAAATGTGGCTTGATTCGATTGTTATAATTCTGATCCAGTTCTTAGGTGAATTAGATTTGGGGTGTTGCAGTTGGTATTAGAGACATGTCTTGGTCAATTGAGATGAAAGCCTCTTAGTTTGAGCCAAGTGTGTGGAGCTATCCCTAATCAAGCTAACAGGTCATTTCATTTGTTTTTTCTAAGGCTTCCAAATTTTTTGCTAATTCATACTTGATCAGTGCATGTTTCAATGTTAGCAATTATTGAGGAGTTGTAGAATAGATTTGAGATCAGGGTTTCAATTGGTGCCCACAAAGACCTCATAAGACATGTCATGATGGGCTTAGAGACCCACTCTTCCCTTTTTTGGTGCCAAAGATTGAATCAGAGTGTCCACAATTTTAAGTTGACTGAGGATAAGTCGATTAGTGATTTGGTATACTTGGAGCACTGGGGACCATGCTATAACACTTATCTTGCATGTCACCACTTAGCCCTCCTTCTTTGGGACTTAGTTTATATTGTAAAACAAAGTTACCAGAGATGGCACATGTAGAGAGTTTGGAGTGGGAGGCACCAGTATAGCTAGTTGACACATGTGCATGTACCACATAGTGTTTTGAAAAGTTCAACTAGACATTTCTTTGAGGTCTCCATCACAAACCTAGACCTTTAGATGGACTCTTACAAAGTATGTCACGGCTATGCCAATTGAGCTTAGGAGTATAGGGAGCACAGATGAGAGTTGAGATAGATGATTTAGGATGGACCACTTCTAGGAGATAACAATAGTGGATGAGGACAAGTAGCAAGAAGGGCCTACTTTCCCATTAGCACTTCGCGGCCTCCCTCTCTTCCACATGTTTACATCCGTTTTGACAGCACTTTGGCTTCTCTTCACTAGATAGAGGGATGAACACACCAAGGATGAGATGGACTACCATTGACTACTAGGACAGATGACTGATAGGATTTCACCCGAGGAGTAGGCATTAGATTCATGGCTGTCATTTGAGAGCCAATTAGCACTGATAAGTGGAGTCACCCCTCCCCTAGATTTTAGGAAACCAGTGTAAGCTCGATATTGTTTCACCATTGTACGTGCCGCCACCATGTTCCATACTTCCTTAGGATTAGACACGTATGGTTGGAAAGTGTGAGCCAAGTTGTTAGCAGCCACCTATGGAGAGACAGAAACATGGTAGATCGACACACTAAAGTTAATAGTGGGTTTGCGAGGTACATGATCAGACCCTCAGCACTTGGATAGCGCTGCCGATGATCAAGTTGCATAACCATTATCCTTGATGCACTACTGCCAAACAACGTGCACAACCACCATTCGAGTTGCACAACCACCGACTGAGTTGCACAATTGCTGTCCGTGATGAACTACCCCCGAACGAGCTACACAATCACCATCTGAGTTGCACAACCACCATCCAAGTAGCACAACTACCATCTGAATTGCACAACCACCATCAATGATGCACTACCAGTGACCAAGTACGCACTACCGCCATCCGTGCATCACACAACCACCGAATGAGTGGAGCAGTTAGTGTGGGATCCATGACCAAGTAAATTTGGCCTCACCCAATAGGAAGCAGATACTTGAGGGCTTTCTTAGCCTTGCCTGGTGACCATATATCATAGCTTTTGGAGTCAAGTATGGTTAGAGATTGAGAACATGGTATAGCTACAATGTAACTAGTAGAGTAGAGGAGAGTTAGGAGCATTGGGATTGTTCTCATGTGATGGCATGAGATCGACTTTACTAGCTACCTTGAATACCGTTGCCTTGACCTAACATCCTTGGACCATATGTGTATTGTGTGGTAGCCTGATCAGCCAGGACGGACAATAGTCTTCAAAAGGATATACACGGGCAAAGTCAGGGACCATGACAATATAACCTCCAGATGGGAAAACCATGGTTGTCAGATTGTTTAGTCACCATGACAATATATCTATGGGCCCCAAAGATATCTACCAAATGATCAAACATGCAATACCACCCATTAGAGTTTAGTCCAACTAGTGAGAGATCAACTTTTGTCATAGCCTTCAGCATTAGATGGTGGATTCAGTGAGGGAGCATCCTTTAAGGAGAGAGTAATTTCCACGTGCTTCACCAGCTTGATTAGATTCTTACCTTAAGCCATACGATTGAATGTTTGCCCTATATAGGAGGTTCCCTGGAGGTACTGATTAGGGCTTGCAATTCAAGTAGTCAATTGTAGAGCCGTCTTAAGGCAATGACTTCACCCTAGCTTGGGAGCGACGTTGACAGGGACTTCGTCAGACTAGACCGCACTGATCGAATAGAGGGACACTAGTGTATGCTCTTATTGACTGGTTGCCTTACTTGAGTGTCTACCACAAAAGTAGTAGTCATGTAAGACAAGATTAGTATTACAAATCAATATGGGTCAACAAGTCACATCATTAAAGAATGAACGAGACACATGTCAAACCTCAGAATGAGTCCCTGCAGGCTCAAGAGGAGATAGTGGCTCTTCCATTCGTTTAGAAGTGTGTGACTAGTACAGTATTAAGAAATACATGCCTACTATAATGACCAGCCCTAACCGGCCGGGGGTTACTCAAAAAGATAAATGAGGTACACATAACATGCAAGAACATGAATCGTATTATGGCAAACATGTCTAGATATATATAAGTAATAAAAATAAATCATATCCTGATAGCATGTGACAATACATGTCTCTGACCATTTCCCATAGCCACATTTATAACATAAGAGAATAAAAGGAAGTCCAATTTATTATCAATTCACCAAACCTTGGTTGGTAAAAGATCCACTAACCACACTTTTAGTCCTTAGTCCAAAGCTACTCACCTGCGGAGGCAATTCCGTGTTAATGATAAAACCACTAAGTCGCATAATTAAATGAAACAAGTCAATATAATCCCAATTATCATTTCTCGAGACTTTTAGTTGTAATGAGCCTATGCCAAGCTCTTAATATGCTGGGAGGGGTGGCTACCCCATCCAGCTCCAATCCCATGCATGCGCACACACGCTACGTGTCCCACGACCTGTAGTTATCGATATTTGCCATTGACTCACCCTCTCGGTATCACAAGTGCATAATGAGCTGTCTTGCGCTACTAGGCCTTGTCACCCCTTTTGGCATGGGGGCAAGTATTCAATCTTTTACGGGGTACTGCCTTGCGTCGAATTGAGTCGAACCCGGTTGCACTCGGTGCATGGTGGTTGGATATGAACTCAAGTCGACCAAGACTCCTACATAGTAATTTTTAAAGGGTGCGGCCTCATGTCAGACTAACTCAATTCCTTGAACCCGGTTGCACTCGGTGCATGGTGGTCGAATCTGGGCTCAGGCTGACGAGGGTTGCCAAAAAGGGAAAAGACAACATTTCAAATAATTATACGGACCTGGATAGTTCATAAGTGAACATGCAACCGTGGCCAACGATCCTAATCTAAACGAGAATATAAAATTATACATAAGTATAATTTTATTCGAGTAAAAATGCATGCAACTAAATGACTAATACATATCGTTATTAAAATTCGACAAGATAAAGCATGCAACATTCAACAATATTAAATATTAAATTCTCAACATTTGCAACAAGTCTTGTGAGATAATTAATTATTCATGTGACATAATCATTTAAGTCACACTTTACATTTTAAATTAATTATTTAAATCATAATTCACACTTCACTAATGACAAAATAACTATTTACTTATAAACAAGTATTTAATTACTATTATTAGTATAGTTTCCTTTAAGATGATAATTACCTAACTACGATTTTAACGATTTAATTTACGGTTTTTAATCTTTAATCATTATCATTATACATAGCAATTTAATTAATTAAATCGTTCAATTAAATTATTTAAAATGATTTGTATTATCCTAATTTAAAGATATTACTAATACAATTATCTTAAATTATTCAACCCAATAAAGGTTCAGACTTTATTTATTTTTATTATGCTATTTAGGTTCAATGCTTGTAATTTTTACACGATTATAGCTTAATAACCTATTTTCTACCTTATTGACCCGTTATTAAAATAATCACTTTATTTACCTAGTATTAAATTTAATAAAGTAAAAGTGAAATCTTTATTTCATTAATCACTTATAACCATCCAATTTAAATTAATAGTTTATAGTATACAGATTAATTATCAACAGTTTATCATTACCGTAGTTTTATTACTCATGTTGATTTTGTACTATAATTAATTAGTTTAACAATTGTAACCCATAAACATTAGAATACTAATTTTTTTAAGGATTTATTACGAGTTAGTATTATTTTTAACTCGAGCCGCGTCGAGTCAAGTAATATTTACAAGTTTGCCATCTTTTTCTTCCCCGACGCCCTTCTCTCCTCCAACCCTTTACATTGGCACCAAAACTAGATCACGACCTTCACCAACTGCTTCCTCAACAATCCAACTAATCAACCATATTGAGCATCCCAACACAGTGTCAACAACAAGGTAAAATTAGCAAGCGAGGAAGCCTCAAGTTCATGGTTTACAATAGCTATCCAAGGTGACACCGCCCTGCACCAAGGCGCACGACGCCTGGCCAGCAGCACCGCCGGGAACACTTCCCTTCTCTCCGCACGACAACCCACACATCAAGGCAAGCACTGTGAGCATGCACGGCGTGAGCCTTAGCCGACGAACTGGTATGGATGCCTAACTTGACAAGCACCGAAGGAACCACCACTGCGTTGCCCACTATCCCATGCATAAAAATCATAAGATGCTAGGGACTGCAACTCAATTATACTAAACCCAAACAATTACATAGAATATAACATTGAAGAAGCGACAACAATAGCAAGGCGGTCATGAATTGATGAAACAACAGAAATTTGCATGGCGATCATGAAATGCTTGCTTACCGGAAAACAAAACAGCAACTATAAAATGAGAAAAAGAAGAATAAGGAAAGCATACTGAACAGGACATGAAGATGAGATGTAAGAACACCGCCAAGAGAGGAGAGCAAAAAGGAGAGAAAGGAGAAGAAAATGGGAAGTAGGCAGCTAGGGTGAAGGAAGATGCCCCCTTTAAAAATAAAATAAAGGGGGTCAGGGTATGGGAAAACACCCCAACACCCATATTTCATTTAACCGGGTAGAGAATAAAATATAATAATAATAATCCAACGTTTGATCCTTCCTAGACCGAATCGAATATTTTATTTTATTTTATTATTTTATTATTTTTTCACTTTTTTCACAATCTTTACACCTACAGTTGGCTGATTGGACTAGTGCCACTTAGGATTCGTCTCTTAGACTTGTCATTGATTGACTTGTTGGGAAATAGACACTCTAGCGGAAACAACCCAAGATGAAATGAAAACAATTCCCTCTACATGACTATTCCATAGGCTGGCTACCTGTAGTGGTGTTTAATCATGATGATTTTGGATACATGTCCATAGACCTCCACCCAATATCATACACAGAGTTTTCATTATCCCTTTGTGACTTAGACGGAGATCCTCTCATCACCACAGATAATTATTACACACCTACATATTAGGATTTCCTTAGCTCAGCGTCCTTCTTCCCTATAAATCAGATGTTAGACCCCCGCATGTGAGGATGAGATGCCCACTAGTTCGAGTTCTATAGCAGTGTGACTAGACTTCCCCTAGAGATCTAGTCTCCTTTCATGTGACCCATAGATGCTAGACATAGTCAAGTTTTCACCTGAGTATTTCCACACTCACTCTTCGGAACATACTAGTCCTGCACCCAATTAACCTAGATGGTTGAGATGAGGTAAAATTGGTTAGTGCACATGCCATGGATCAAATTCAGATTCTATAGTGTCATGCATAGTATGCCCTCATACTCCTTGAGACATGTTGTGCATGCACAGTTGTGCTCGTTGCCTTTTTGTCACAGAGTGCTTCCTTTAGCAGTTTGTGGTTGTATAAATAGCTACCAAAACCATAGTATACAGTAGAATTATAGTAGTTGTCTTTGTTCCTTTATTGAATAGAGTGAGATACTCAACTTTGGACCGGGTTAGGTAGGACCTGGTGAGTGGTCCAGTTCCTATTAGAAGGACATGTGAGAGTTCGACCTAGACCGGTGACAGTGACTAATACAGCTCATTAACCTATACTTTTACCTTGTACTAGTGTCCACCATATAGTAGCAAGACTCACGAAACACGTTAGTATAGCCAAAGACCTGAGGGTACAAATAGGAGACCTTTGGTAGCTACGAGGATTAGGAAGAGATGGGTAGATGTTAGCCTATAAACCTCACACCCGACATAGTTTTCTTGATGTAGCTCATACTAGTACACTACAGTACTCTAGGGTGCCTCATTGATCAACCCAGTAGACCAGTTGGGAGCTAGCAAGCATCGTCAGAGTTTGAATGGCCAACTTTTTGTTGGTCCATTCGGCTGTTTGCAGCCAGCATTTGAGGGAGAGCTACCCATTAGGTTTTAGCTCAATAACTATAGTCTTGCTAGATCTGTGGCTTCTACAATTTAGTCCTCCAATCAAAGTTCATGCAAAAAATTCCAAGGACAAAATTTTTGTATGGAGGATAGATTGTAAAACCATAGCTTTGGGTTAGGGTTTTACCCGCTTGTTTCCTTACCCAATTCGGGCTAGTCTCCAATTAGTTCATCTTTTAGATCATGAGTATGAGATCCAAATGGCAATATGAGCATGATATGGAGGCTAGGTATGCCCAATATACTCATGATAACATCAGTTATGTTATTGTAGAGCATGAGTTACCAGCATATACTTGAGGTGCACTAGTTCTTGCTTGTATTAGCTCAGGGTTTTAGGGCTAGATGTACGTCGTTAAGGTGTTTAGTATTCATTGAGCTTTTGTAGGGCATCTCTTTTGCATGTATCTTAGAGACTTTAGACTATAGGAGTACCCCATTGGGCCTACTTTTGATTTGAGTCTCAGACCAACACTGTTGAATTAGGGTTTCGAGGTCCATTTAGCTTCCTCGCCTCAATTTACGTTAGTAGATTTCTGCTGCTCTTCAACCATATATAGGAGTGCCCCATCGGGTCCATTTAGCTCAGCGCCCTACTTCCCTTTCAATTTTGACATGTCTGTGCCAATCCAAGCTTTTTGACCATATATAGGTGGACCCCACTAGGACCCTGAGTTACCTAACAACCAGATCCTACCATGTGGCAAGATCAGGTTTGGCCATGTCAACCTTAGCTTAGCAGTCCAATTTCCTAAGATTTTCTCCCTCTATTTTGGAGCTTCCTAACCTAGTGCTGCCCCTACTTTAGGCCGTAGTCGGCCAGGCTCCAGCCACCCTCTGGCCACCAGACCACCACCATTGTGACCACCACACGACAGACTATCGACCCATGCCTAGATCTGGAACTAGCATGGCTGCGGCCGCCATTGGCAGCCACATTTTGTGAGTTGCATTCGTCCACGACCACCACCTTTCGGAAAATTTTTCAGGAACCTCCCTCCGGTGAGGCAGATCGATCAAGCCTAGCCCCGTCAACTATCATTGCCAAAATCATCACCGGCGACTTCACCTATCCCGGCGGCGTTTCCGCCACATTGTGGCCACTTCTGGCTAGCCGATGGCTGGACTCCGTCAACCACCGACACCATCACCCTCCCCGTCATCTCCTTTGTCGAACGCAACTAATGATCACCTCCATTGTGCTGTTGTTGGGGTTTTTCAGAGACGGGCCCCAATGGCGCCCAATGGGCTTGATTACCCGCTACCACGTCCTACTTGTCCAAACCGTTGTTCACGTGCCCAGCAGCCCCGCAGTCATGTTCGTTTTCGATAATTTGAAACCCCCTATATTCATTTAGATGCATGTTCATATTATTTGGCAAAATTTTAATGTAATGACTATTTTTCTTTATTTATTACTTATTTGTTTGTTTATTGATTTATTTCTTTATTCATTATTGTTTATTTCTTGTTATTTATATATTTGTAGTACATGATGCATGGTTGTATGATAATTTATTATTACTGATGATATATTTACTTATTAATATTAATATTATTCATGTTTATAAAATTTTATTAATTATTTAATTATTTATTTATTTTGCTAGCAGATACATTATCATTTACTTGTGTTTAGATGTATTTTCATATATATGATGATTATATTGTCATTATTAATGATTAGCTAGTAACTATTTATTCATTTATTTATTAATTGTACTATTTATTTATTTATTTAATTACTTTATCCCGTATGTGTTGATAATTACTCACATTTAGTGGCATATTTATATAGTATTATTTATATTATTATTGTTGGTCATGAATAATGTTTTATTTATTTTTACATATTTATTATTCATCTATATAATCATGAGTTTATTTATTTATTTATTTTTCATTATTTATCTATTTATTTATTTTCATGAGCATATAAATGGTTATTTATTGTTTATTATTTTTCTTTATGTTACTTGTGAACCTATTATTTTTAGTTACTGTTCTTTTATTTACTCAACTTGTTTTATGTGTTTATTTATTTGTTTATTGCTTGCAAATGCCTTGTTTTACATGGTAGATGTTTAGTCATTTATTTCCTTTGCATTGACCTTGTTGTGATGTTATTGTTGATGTGAGAATACACTACGACCATGAATCACATTTGCTTAGCAGTAGGTTTCGATGTAGGTATCGGAATTCAAAATCGTCATAGAAGTGCTGACATGCTTGGAGCTTCGTCCTCAGGCCCAGATTATTCTCAGCATTGTCGCTCTACTTTATCTCGATTTGATTTTCAGATTGTAAGACAAGTTAAGTGGTTATTTTTTCAAACCCCTCTTTACACGAGCCATCTAAACATATTTTATTTCTATGATTAAAAACCGTCAAGGATGAGACCCTCGTGTTGTTTTTGAACTTACCTCCACCTCACATTGCCTTCGGGCCTGCTTATATGATTCCTTTCCCAACCCTATATATAGTTTTCATTGAATTTCAGTAAGCCAAGAGTTGAAGGATTTGACCTTGCATATGTCGTGAGCGGGTACATGTGCAGATCATAGGGGGCTCTAGATTAGTGAGAGGATTGTTCCATTCCCAATAAATCCTAGCATCTCTATGTTTTGAGCTTCCTCACACCCAGAAAGGTGTGGAGTAGAAGAGTACTATTATGTACAACGCTTTCCTGACTTGTGGTAGCATAAGGTATTGAAGGCAACTGCCTAAGAATTCTCAGCTTTGTGCTCTGGGCTAGGAGTTATATGGAGGTTTGGAGAGGGCATAGGATATGTGCTTTTTTCAGAGAATGAGACTAGTTATTGGTGAGACAGACATTCACCAAGAGTGGCACAACGCCAACTAAGTTTAGGATGCTATCTATTCTGCAGCTTAATGGCTCCTCACTAGATGCTCTTTGAGTGTTCCCATAGACAAATATAGATATGTTGGTTTTCTTTCGTCGTGGAAGTTTGATTCCACTTGCCAGTTTTTATTAGTTATTTTACGGGGCAGCGACTCTCGTTGTTGACATTTTTTCTATTATATTTGTAGGTCTTCTATTCCTATGTGTTGGATCAGCTTTGGTGGAAGGAAAGATAGTTGCTACAGACACTTGTCATCAGCGCTTATTGTGATGTATTTTATTTGGTGTATTGTGATGTATGCTCTAACCAGCTTTTGCAATAATAGATCAAACATGTAATCTTGTCTCTCGATGTGACATTGAGATTTAAGTTCAGAAGTTATTTTGATGTGTTTACACCCTTATTGTATCTATTTATATTTTGGTTCTTGTTGCCTATTGAGTATTCACATGATATGTCATTGCACGTAGCCTTTTATTAGATTGTTCCTTTGTGTTGGTTGTACATTTAGTGATGTCTTCCTTTCTCGTGATGACATAAGGCTTGCTTCAGACTATTTCTTATTTGAGTTTTATAGATTAATCAATTTAGACATGAGTTGGCTCGATTGTAATAGTTCTGATCTGGTTCTTAGGTGAACAGGATTCAGCGTGTTACATCTAACGCGACTTATAGGTGTTTGGGTATGGGTAGCTCTAACTCATTTTGCTATTGCCTAAGAAGTTGGTTGTCTCTATTTGCAAGGGGCATTGCTCCCATGAATGATCATTTCTACAAAAATCACAGGATAGTGCTACTTGTTTGTGGGCTTGGGTCTTGTTCTCTAGATTCTTTATTTGCTTTATTAATGCTGCCTTTTGTTCTGATAAGGCATTAAGAGCATCCATTTGCATAACTCTTGGCATGTTTTTTCTTAATGTTGTATCATACGTCATTTGTTGGTGATTGGAAGCTAATTTCTCCATCAATTCATTGGCTTCATCGTAAGTTTTTGTCATGATGGACCTTCCTTCTGTAGCATCCACTATTGATTTGGTTTGGCTCATCAACCCATTGTAAAAGGTTTGAATTTAAACCCATGGTTAAATTTCATGATAAGGACACTTTCTTAGTAAATCCTTAAACCTCTCTAATGTATCACAAAAGGATTCATTCTTCAATTGAATAAATGAAGTAACCGCAAACTGCACTATCCTAGAAGGTTATAAATATTTTAGCATAAGTTTTCTTGTCATGTGATTGAGTTGGGTGTTGATGAATTAGACCACAGTATGATTGCATCTTCAGACACTTGGTACTTTTGTATGAATCACAAATTGCTAGATAGTTCAGCATGTACATGAATCACAAATTCCTCAATCGGTAGTCCTTTGAACTCATTGCAACATTTGAAACATCACATGTTTTATTTCAAGGTTGTTAGCTTAAATATGTGGTATCACAATGCTGAAGTTGAAATTCTCCAATTGTTCTTCAATGTTCTGATTGCCAAAATTTTGCTAGTTAAAATTCTGAGCCATGGCTTGCCTTTGCTCTCTTCTGATCCTTGGACAAGTTCCTTTTATTTCTGGGTCAAAAGGAAACAGTCCTGGTTGACTCCTTGGCATATACTACCTGGAAACATAAACTAAATAAATCATTTAAAATTTAGCTATTAACAGATATATAAACAAAGCAAAATCACAACAATAGTGCCAAAAACTTGTTGTGCTATTTCAATGAATCATGCAAGTGTACGTGTCATACAAGTAATAAAATGAAGAGTGAATATCATTCCCACGAGGATTTGATGTTCTAATGCCACTATTGGTAACATCCTTTATTATACTTAGTGAACTAATTAAAAAGGGTATATGATATAGTGAAAATCTACTCTAGTTTATCAACATAAGCAAGGGTATGAAACTGTAGTAGATAATCTAATTTAGAAAACAATGCAAGGGCATAAGAATAGAAAACAACATCCGAAGTTAACACAAGTTCTCTTACTTAAATAAGAATGAATCTGGGATGGATAATTTCACATAGTTAATAGGTAGTACAACTAGTGTTAATCAAGTTAGACGTAAATGTAGTTTATATCAAGGGAAATGAATTTAATTGTAAATGGTTTCCACTAGATGTTACAATCTATATCCCTGGCATCATTCCACATTCAAGTGAAAACAAGGCCAGATTCATACTTTATGATCAACTCCCTTACGTGGATATTTATGACTCTAAAGCATTCCTATATTTAAAATCATAAACTAATTCATCCAAAGACATCATCAATTTGCCTATTTCTAGAGCCCAATTGATTCTCTTACTCTTGCAAGAGTTAGCTACTCTTTCGAAGCATTAAGAAACAAATATGAAACAATAAACTCGTAGGGGGAGGTATTGCATCCTCTATAACTTGGAGTACCCATGTTATGAGCCTAAAGTTTAATAACACTTTTTATGGTAATATGATGAGCATGCATTGTATAAAAATCTAGTGGGGTGTCTATCTTAAGTCTCCTTGAAGATTGAGATCTCCTTGTACAAAGTTTGTATGATGGTAGACCAATGAATAGCTTTCTGAATTATGGAATCTCAATTCAATCCACCTTCGGACTAAAAATGGGTGTTACAACTTAGTAGTAGAGCCAACTTCTTAGACTATTAAGACATCTAACCTTCGAAATGCTAGGTGTATGTTACTCATGCTATATGGTTGGTATGATTGTTGTATATTGTATGTTTGGTATGATTGCCGTATGTTTATGTTATGGTTGTGCTACGGTTTGGTACCCCCAAGCCGATCTATAGCCTTGGTGGCAGGTATGTTTTTTGTGTCTTTTATGTGTAGCTTTTGCGTTTTTCAGTTACGTTCTTTTATATGGACCCATATGCACTGTATGGATGGAATTCAACTTTTATGTTGGAAATTAGCCCGACTTTGTGCAAAGTTGCTTATGTCTATGAAGAACTTTGGCTAAAATTCTTATGATATAAAGAAAGGTTTAACTATACCCGGAGTCATGCTATAGACATACTAGAAGATGATGTGATAAGATAAGATATTGTTGGACTATATAAGGAATGATAGAGAGAAAACTCCAAACCCCCTATCTTCCACTAATTTTTCTTCTCTTCTTCTTTTGCTTCTTCCTCATTCTCTCTTGCCCTCTCTATTCCCTTATCTTTCTTCACCCTTATCCCATTCAGACATCCGTCTTCTTCTCTTTACCTTCCCTTATTGTATTGTGGAAGAGAACTTATGAAAGGACATTATGAGTATGCCTCTAGGTAAGAATAAGTGGTTGATAGGCCTATGTTTGGACTCTGTCATATCCATATGATTACATGTTTGGACTTTATTATACCTATATGACTACATGTTTACATGAAAATAATAGTGAGAAAAGATAAAGCAGTCGTACAAGATAGGTGTAGACTTTTGAACCGAAGTACACGAGTAGTTATACGACGATAGGGACATGATGATAGGCTAGTAGAAACCAAGTGAAGTAGACTATATGATCAAGTTGACCCCACTAGATATTGAGGAGATGTAGAGGGGAGTGGATGAGAAATTTCGTAGGATGTATTTGCAACCAGAGGCCAGTAGTGGAGCTATTTCTTGTATGACACTATTATGACCACCCTTTCTTGTAGACCAACAAAGGTAGTTGGATCATAGAGCACCTTAACATAGATAAAATGGTATGGTGGGTGCAATGTTTCCAATAGTTCGAAGCATAGGTATACATTAGGTAGGCCTACAGTGTAAGAACTGAGTTAGTTTATAGGACTCATGACCACTGTGTATGGATAGTTATAACAACTTTATCAATATAAGCATGACTTGAGTGAGGACTGATAGGAGCCACAAGTGGCAATATGAGAGTGACACAACAGTTAGATAGTTGTAGTAAGGAATGAACTGGGATGGGCAGCTAGAAAATGGGCTAGTGGATTTCATTAGTTGGTCATCATTAGCTTCCAGGTTCACAGAGTAGCTCAACCACCAACCAAGTGGCTCGACCATTGTCTGAGTAGCTCGACCTGTCCGTGTAGCACAACCACCATATGAGTAGCTTGATCACTGTCTGTGTAGTGCAACCATCATTTGACTATCTCAACAATCATTCGAGTATCTCAACAACCATCTAAGGAGCTTGACTATCATCTAAGTACCACGACCACCGCTCGAGTAGGTATACTGTAATAGGCTATGAATAGGATAGACATGTATACAAATCCACAACAAATTTACTGAAGGAAATAAGAGGATAGGTAGACTATATATTTAGGAACTGTAAACAGGGAATAAAGATTGGACAATATGACTAGTTATTAAGTAGTAGGAATCAAAGGTCAAAAGGACACGATGGTATAACATCGACTATCTAGTGTATGATGATGATATTTGTATGACTATCAGCTACAAAGTATGATGGATGAGTAGAATAGAGTTTACAGTATAGGTAGACAAATGGACGATGAACAAGAGCATCTAGACCTTGGTCAAAGATGTAGATCACTTACAGTGGCATCCATGTGGGCACCCCGGCATAGAAATGCAGGCGTGCAGTGCTATGTAGTACCATGGCATTTTATAGCCTTATTTGTGAGTCTACTACAATGCAGTACCAAGAGCACCTTTACGATGTAGGTAGCCAACATATGGCCATTTTATAGCCTTGCTTGTGAGTCTACTAAAATGTTAGTAGCTAACTGAGATGAGATAGAATATTATAACTCAATATTGGACGATCGGTTACAAAACACATATGAAAGGATAAGACACTTATCCAAACTCGCTATGGTCCCGTTGACCCTAGGTGTTATAGTGGTTCTTTGGGATGAGTGTTCCTCATCAACTAGAATGCAAGTAACTGATACTCAATCAAAAAATACTTATCTATTGGTTAGTGATTAGCCTAGAGCTCTAGGAGCTGTCCTTTGGGATGCCTGCATTGTAAATATCAGGGTGATGGCCAAATCTACGGTAACCAACAACAATGATTCTTCTAAATGGACACAACTTTGACCTCCCTATATTTTTATATGCCACCTTGTTTAGGTATACATATGTGTCATTATGTAGTTGTAGGTGAAGATATAGTGATTGTATCTTTTAGGTAGCCTCTTGGGGTGGGCACCTTCAAGGTTCCCTTAGCACATCTTAAAGGTTACACCCTTACCATACTCCAGTTTTTAGGGCCAGTTGTGATACCCTTGTTTCACGGTATCCTTTCGCATAACTAGTTACAACACAAGGCCAACTAGACCTCTAGGCCAACTCATATTTTGAGGTAAATGTGATGGGTTTTGTTAGATCACTTTTTCCCTGAGCACACATTGGACTACATTTACCCTTCTGTGGAGAAGGCAAGTATGACTACATACTCTAGTTATGAATGTAGACACATGCATGATATATGCCTTTGATAACACTCAACTCGCCTTTGGGAGGTATGCTTTGGTAGCTATTTAGTGGATAGCTGTATGACATGGAAATGATGAATTTTGATAGTTGTATGCCTTGTTGGTAGTATGTTTCCTTGCCCAATGTGATTGGTAGCTGTATGAATCGATAGTTGGGTGTTTTGACAGCATTGTTCTTCTTGGTGGCACGTTTTATAGTACGACTTTATGGCAATTCCCCACACCATGTGTGTGTGCAGCCGTTTGAATGGTATACTCACAGCCTATAGCCGTAGTGTCTGTACCTCCTTAGGTGATTTCCAGGGGCAAAATTTTTCTATGTTGGGGAGGCTTTAAACCCGAGCTTTTTGCCTGATGGTTTAAGTTTCAATTCAGTTGCAACCTGAATTGAGTTGCTGGCTCAGCCCTTTTTTCGCGTTCTTATGTATGGTATGTATATGCAAGTCATGACCTTAGTCTCCCCTAGTGCTCGACGCCACCTAGCAGGACCCTACATTGTCTCAACCACCCTTGTTTTTGCTTTATTTGAATCAACTTTAGTTAAGTTTAGGACTAAGTCCTTCGTGAATGTAGGTTACTTGTTGTATGTATAGAACCCTTTACTGATGATCCTAACCCCTGTAGGACCCACGCTACAGTTTCGAGGTCACTAGGCCAATCTTAGGGTGTGAACCCTAGGCACGTGAGAACAACGCCCAATGCAAAAGCACCCATAAGCTTGTGCCTTAGTTGTTTTTTGGCCAGGGTTCCGATGCAAGGATGCCATGCCAACACCCTTGCATCCATATTAGGGTTTGTACAAATTTTGGCCAGTCCAAAGACTCCGGGACAACACCTTTGCACCCAAAACTTAGACTCGATGCTGCATGTGACTCAGTTCAGCATGCTCGCGTGGTTTGAGTCTATCAAATCCGTGGTCCGGCTTGTAGTAGCCATCACAAAGGCACTTGGAGAGTGCCCTTGCACTAGAGCTGTTTCTATTTCTTTAAATACAAC
This sequence comes from Piper betle, assembly GCA_033002965.1. Classification (NCBI taxonomy): domain Eukaryota; kingdom Viridiplantae; phylum Streptophyta; class Magnoliopsida; order Piperales; family Piperaceae; genus Piper; species Piper betle. The sequence goes on along the minus strand of JAURVB010002337.1, from coordinate 135,645 downwards.
ACTCCTCCACCCATTTTCTCCCAGTCCTCTCCTCCACCTGACCTTCCCTCCTCCTTTCTTCCCCACTTCTTCCATAGCTCCTCCAAGCCTTTCCAAGTTTGGCCAAGTCCCTAGGATTGTAGGTCTTTGGGTAGGATGTCCCACGAGACCTCCTATATGAACCGGTTGAGGTAAAAGGTCCCTCCTTTCTACCTCCTTGCTGTATTTTGTGCTTATGTTCGGATGTATGCTTTCTTGTTTGTATTTTTGCCTATTTTTATCATATAGATCTGTGTGTTTTAGGAGTATGTAAGACTTGGAGTCTACTGGGCACTACACCGTCTCGGCTCTTATTTTTTATTTTTATTTGAATCGAGTCTAGCTAGGTTTAGGAGCATGTCCCGCAAGAGTCTAGATTGTTTTGCTCATCTGAAACCCCTTATGGTTGATCCTAGCCCCCACAGGACCCATGGATTTCCTGAGGTTGCCCAACAACCGTATGGGTGCAAACCCTAAGTGAGTGTAAACTGTGTCTGGCGTCGCCCTTGCCCTAGTGCCTCAAGGGTTTTCCCGCTCAACTTTTTGAACTTTAAGACCTAATCAACAACTAAAGCAACTTATTGATTGAAGCTAATGCATATAGTTTACAGCCAAATTGCTCCTTACAAGTGCCATGAACCGATAAGTGCTAGTTGCTTAAAATATGCACAAATTATAGAGCAAAGACAATCATCTACGTGAATGTTTAATACTTCACCGGATGTATCACTTTATTGGTCTTTATTATCTCTCACTCTAGTCTTAGTCGTCAAAACTGAGAAAAAAAGACACAACGTATTCTTCAAATAAAATAAATGTGTTCCGTTAGGAAGAGATTTTGGTGGCGGAGCCATTAGTAGAGTGGCCGGAAAAGTAACTTATTTCGATGATGGTTTAGGAAAGTTGAGTGTCATGTCCATTAATGTTAATTAATATTAAAGAATGTTCATATTCGCTTGTCCACTTGGACATTTATCACCTTGATGTCCATTTACCTTCGTCAAAATGGCCAAATGGATGGACTAGCGGGTAAAATAATAAATAGAAAATTATAAAATATAGATCAATTTTGCTAAATAAATAAATTAATTTAAAGATGGCCCCTTGAAATTAAGAGTTTTATAAAAACAAATTATAGACTGAGGGCACTTGTAATATTATTGAATGAAGCATAGATAATGCATTAAAAGCTCTATATGAAGCTTATGATGTTATCATCACATTCCTTATTAAGTTTCAATAAAGACAGCATTTTGGGAAAAAAGATTTTAATTTATTGTTTAATAGAGAAACATTAATACTTACATTATCATCTTAATTTGAATAATTAAAAACAAAACAAATTTAGAGAATATAAGATAATAAATTAAGAAAAATTCAACCAATCATTATATCATTTAAAAATTGAAGATGCAAATGACAATGTAATAATTTCAAGATTTTTAAACCTAAACATAAAAAGGATGCAAAAATAGAAAGATTGGTGTAAGAATAGATAAAAATTTTAAAATTACCATTTTCCTTCTCTAGATTTATATTGAGCAAAGCAAAACAAAATTTACTTTTTTGTAAAAGGGGAATGGAAAACAGGGCGCGAATACATTGCATAAAAGCGCAACACATTATTCCTAAATTGTATTTAAAATATGGAACGATCAAGATTTTTACCAAATTGCTAATTTGACTTAATTTTACACAATTTTATGTATGTCTTCTTACTTACCATGAACTTTTTAATGAGATATATTTGTTCCCAGGATAAGCGATCCGTATAAAGGTAATGTGGTTATTTGTGGAGGTTCGTATGATGTTTGAAATTAGGCTAAGGCGCTCTTACTGTGAAATAATAATAGCAAACTCAAAAAATAAAATGAGTCGCAAGAGGTTTTTTCATGGTTTCTTAGGGCTCAAGGTGAGTTCCCAAGTCACTCCACGATCGGCTTGTTCCACAATCCACTATTTGATATGTTTTAATACAAAAATACAAATCAGTGGATTCTCTAGATCAACTACTCTCATTGGCTGCTCGAGAGCTTGAGGAAGGTGGAGCACTTGCTGGGGCACCCCCTATGCTGCCAGTGAAGTTGTGGGAGGTGACAAAGGTCCCTTAGAAGAAGATGGTGTTGCAGCTGTTGCCGCATGTCCAGGCCACTTCGCCATATAGGAACCGAACAACGGGGCTGCAACAAGCCGTTTACTCCTTAAGGCTGCATGTAGGAAGAGGATGGCCAGTATGGGCCTACTGGCATCTATATGAAAGAAGGTGATGCCTGCTACATGGCACCATGTGCATCAGAAGCGGCAGGAAAAGCAACGCCAAGTGTGTTCGTCGGCTGTGGATGAGAGTACTCCATGGTGGGTGTAGTTGTAGATTGCACTTGAGGCGCATGCACAGGCTCAACAAGCGGATCCCTTTGTTCAGGACACCCTTGAGATATGGATTCCTGTGCCACTGGAAGGAGTCTGGTGAGCAGGGTTTGCATCGCATCCTTGAGCGTGTTCATCTGCTCTTTCGTAGCTTGGTTATTCGCAACAAGTTGTTGGATTTGAGCTTCCTTTGGGTTGTTGGAGGAAGGACTAGCCTCAAGATCTTCGTCTGGCGCACGGGGTTGACCAGTTGATTTGGCTTCGTAGTGCTCTGCCATCACCTGGAGCCTTCTAGATTTGGATATCGTCATTCTTCGGTCCGTGCCTCGGGATCTTTCGTTTCACAGGTACTTACCATTCAAGTGGCTCTCCAGTAGAGTGGCCTTTATGTTCGTAGGATGAGGGCTCCACAAATGGGTAGTTTAGTTATTGTTGTATGTTTGCGTGGGGACTATGAAACAATAATTACAAACACATAAAAAAAAGTGAGTCACCAGAGGCTTTTTACGGTTGAGTTTCCTTGAGTTTCCCTCACCCATTCACATTGAAAAACTCAATTACCAGTTTTTGGTTTTTTGGTTATCGTACTAATGGTTGGCATTTGGTATTCCGATGTGTGATTTCGTCCTTTGCGATAGAAGTGTAATGAGTTGGCCTTTAGAATTCTACTCATAATCTTCTATATAAAGGAGAATTCTGATGTTAGAAAAAACATCCTCTTGAGAGCTTTTGAGCACATTTGGTTCATATAGGGAGAGTTTGGAGAAGTTTACATCATCTCAAGTTGAAGTAGGGGTCGTCATCCAGGGTGTGAGTTTGATCCAATTTTCTTTTGAGGTGTATGTTAGTTTTCCCAATTTCTCATATATTGTATTCTCAAGAATTGTATTTTCAGATCTTGTTATTGGTCTGATTTGGGTTAGGAGAGTGTTTTTTTCTTCGATACTTGATTGTAAGAGTTTTCTTAATCAAAGTTGATAGAGTAGGTTGGTTTTCTTTTCTCTAAATTGGGAGAAAAGTTTCCATCCATTTTTTTCTTGGTGTCTCCTATCCATTTTATATTTGTTTTCATTTCATCTTGAGGGGAAATATTTTCTGGGTTGTTTCCGCTGAAGCGTCCGCTGAAGCGTCTATTTCCCAACATTTACATGGTTCCTGCTCCTCTCAGGTTCAGAAAATTTTAGAAGGGGTAAAGGGGTATGTATAGATGTTGGTTGTAAAATTTTGGCTCCTTCGGAAGCACAGCATCTCCATCGGCGTCGCTCCCAAAAGGAGCCAAAACGGGTTCATGTTGGTTAGCTTGGAGGAGTTAGACAAATTTATCTCCTCATCTTGACATACGCGATTAGATAGAAATCTTGACAAATGGTATCAAATTTTGGAAATTCTTTTAAACACCTATTAACTTTATTAATTGTAATGTACATAAACAATAGCAGTAAGCAGATACGACTACATATATGCATCCACAACCATGTCCATTTATCATGCAGGCAAAATAAATATGTCCACAGACATATCTGTATTGGTCGAGCTATCCTAAAAATCTATTAGTCTATTAACGGCATGGACACGTGAGCATAGACGGACTAACGGGCAAAACGTATCATTTTGAAATTTTTCGAAAGAAGGAAATATAAATTAATGGAAGGCTCTAATTGGAGTCAATTAAGTTCGAAGACGGTAAAAATTGGAGGAAAAGGCCGAAAGGTAGGCAATTAAGTGAAGTTACGAGAGGATAATTAGCTACAAAAAGAGTTTTCTACTACTCCTAAAAAGTCCTATATAACTAGAGTTTGTGCTGTGTAGACAGTGGCAACCTAGCATGCCCTTCTTAGAGAGAAGATGAACTTCAAGGGCAGCAGGAGGAGAAGTTCTTCATATCAGTTGGGAAGGGATTTAACAACCAATTCACCACTCTCAAAATGCCTTCATAAGTCGTTTACAGGCTAGTTTTTTTGCTACTATATTTATTTTTTATCTGTTGTCAAAAGAAATACTTTGCTAAATATTCATGGGGCTAGGGTTCAGCTACTGTATTCATTTTGGTAAAAATTGAAGCGAGTTGCACCTCATATACCTTATATGAGTTACATATCTAATTAAAATTTTTTTAGTAAGTCCCACAAAATAATATTTATATGTATTAAAAGTAGAGTGTATAAATAAGAGGTTGATAAAATTTTATTTTTTAGATTATTATGACCTAATTTTAGATTCAAAAAATCCACCAGTTAGCAAATAATTTAAAATTACTTTTTATTATAATTACTTTAATAATTAAGATGAAAGGGTTAAAAATATTAAATTGAATTCAAAATTTATAATTTTCTTTGTTTTTTATTTTTATATTTATCTATGTAGATTTAAGTAATAGGGTCCACTAAATTACTCTGAATAAAAGTTGTAGCTCATATAAACTATATAAATTATAGCTCATGTATACAAAGATAGTTCATTTTTTATTTCTTGCCAAAGTAAAGGCGTTGTTAAGCATTCATGGCTTAAAAAAAAAGGAAAAAAGAAAAAAACAGAAAGAAGAAAGAAACAAGGGAGAAAGAAGACAAAACTAAATATTCTTGGCAAAAAAAACCAAAAAATATAAAGAAGATGAAAGAAAACAATGCTAAATATTCATGGCAATAAAAAGAAAAAAAAAGACAGAAAATAATACATGTACGCATGGTTTGCCATCTAATGAGATATTGGGAAAGATCCATCATTAGAAGGTCCCGAGAAATCCAAAATTTTGGATAATTTCCAACTTGTTTTTGTTTACTAGTGCTTGCATGTTATTTTTTGTTGTTTTTGTAAATAATGCAAATGCTTGTTTGCACATTATATTGTATGTTTATTATTTCATATAAATTGTTTATTATAAATATTTTTTATCATAGTAAATGAAACTTATTATTCTTATTTAATTGTAAATCTTAATATCAATATTGCATTGTGAATCTTAGTATTTAGTTGTGAATAAGTTGTCAATATAGATGGTCTAGAAAATGAAAAAAAGACTTGTATTTCCTGTAAATGTTAAAAAACATTATCAATGTGATTTTATGTCTTATAAATACATTAGTTTAATTGTTATTTTAAACTAACTAATTATATAAATAGGGGATATTATCTAAAAAATAGTTAATTCATTAACTTTTCCGATATTCTTGCATTTCTGAGATCTCTCTTTTTAGACCGTATGAGATGACACCAAAAATTGAGATGACCCGTGAGAGTTGAAGGGGTCTTTTTATTTTTATTTTTAGTGTGAAAAGGAGTCTGGTACAGGAGTACATTTTTGTCTCAAGTTTTCATGTCAAATTAAACATCAAACATTTATGTTTGATTATCAATTACTCCCCAATATCTTTGTTCTGTAAGGGACTGGGAATGTTACTTGTTTACATGATGAATCAGGAAAGGTTGTGTTATCTTCATGGACTCTAATACCATTTCATTGTATTACAGATTTTGATCAACAAAGAAAGGCCATGCTTGCGCTCTTTGAAGAAATAGACAAGTCGTTTCTGCATGGGGCTCATGGCTGCAGAGAAAAGCGAAAGGAGCTAGCCAAAATGCTGGAGGAATTTCGCGACTCTTTCCAGTCCATTGCGAAAACATTCGAGCCAGAATGCGATAGTTGCATCACTCACCGGCGTAGTTCAACTTCATCGCCATGGAACCCGTTCAAACAGATGCAAGACATTCATCGCACACTCAACAAGGGCAAGGGAAGTAGTTCAAATCCAAAACCTGCTGAGGAAGATCCTGAAATGGAAGGCCTCAACCGTCGCCCCTCTCTTTCTCCGGGGGAGACCCAGTTATCAGAGGACGGAAGGAGGCTGGAAAATATGAACTCAAGTGAAGGCCGAATCATCCATAGCCAGAGCAATTGCGTCCTTGAGCATGTCGACAATGAAGCAGACAATCTAAGGATTCAGATGATGAGACTCGTGGATGAGAATACAAGGCAACAGACAGAGCTTATTAAGAGAAACGACGAGAAAAGAGTGATAATCAAAGAACTGCATTCAAAGCTTCAAAAAATGGCAGATGAGAATCGGTTGCTGAAGAATCAGTTGGAATTGTCAGGAAAGCAACCTCTGTTAACAAGAATGAAGAGCCTCTTCCGTATAAATCTTTCGCCATGATTAGGCTCAACCACCAACAAATACATCCACTGTCATTTTTGTTTAAACCTTTCACTGGCATCATCCATAGGGATTGAGGCAGTAGCAACATTAAACTTAACAAGTAGACTAGTTTTCATGTTTAAAGCAGTATTATTATCCTATGCTAAACTTCCATCCTTTGCTAAACTGTAGCTTACTAAGTAGACTAGTTTTCATCTTTAAAGCAGTATGCTTCTCTTATGCTCAACTGTGAAAAAAAATATTGCTCACATCTATGCTCAACTGCATTATAAATAGAGCAGTTTCAAATTCACATGATAGTGATGAAGCTCATAACTTCTCGCACAAACAAAAAGAAAGCAATAAGAGCAATTAGATGCCAACAGTGAGAGCTAAGACAAGCATTCACTCTGTGCTTCTGTTACGAACAAAATAATCACAAAACAACTCCACCCCAATCTTCCCCGTGGTTTGGAGAACGAACATATGTAAAACACATGAAAGGGAGCTTAGCTTCCTCCCAGTGCTTTTCTCTGCCCTTCATGTTGAAGTCAAGAACGAATCAGACGTTTTGCCTACTCAGATGTCTGTCGACTTTAGATGAATCAGCAGATGGATCCTTTAATAATCATTCTGTCCATTCCAACAGAACATCTGGATGGACAAATTAGATTAATAATAACCAGTTTGTCTACTAAGCCATTTTGTCCTTAATGCTTACAGGAGCCTGAGATGTGAGGTATCGTTCAATCTCTTTAGTTGCCAACTAGATTTCATAGAATGTAGTTGGACAGTGGTAGAAGAATCATCCATGCAAAATTTCATGGACATAGCAGGGCCACCCCCCAATAAACCTGTGAGGAGACATTTAATAGGTGTTGCATGAGTAAAAACCCCAATGCAAAAGGTGCCTCAAGCATTTACTTCCCACCAAGTGGTCTTGATTTGTTTCCCTTGAGGAAAAGTCATCTTCACCGTCACTACCACCCATATTTACAAATTGTAGCCGACTTTTACCAGATTTTTTCCTCACAAAACCTGAACGTTAGGGCCTTGATAATAAATCCCAGTGGGAAAGGACAGAGCCTTCTTGATCTGGAGCTGTGTTTCCCAATATGTCAGAGTTGTTTCGTGATAAGTCCTAGACCTGATTAAACGAATCTAAAAAAGCATGCCTCGGGGCTGCTTTGGTAACAAGGCCATTAATAAATTCAACCATGCGAAACTCAACCTCCTGTAATGATTCTCCAAACGGTGCAGAAAAGTAAGGTTGGCACCTTTCAATGAAGCTTACTGTTACAGGGCTGATTTAGGGTAGAATTTTTCGTCTCCAAATAATATATATGCGGAGTATTTGCCTCTCAGAAACACTCAGTCTTCCACAAGTATGCAGCAATCTCACGATATACTGCGATGCTCGGAAGCAGTAGTAGCACACACACGTGCACCAAGAACCAATATCGCACCCAAATGCTAGTTCACCCAATATCTAGTTACCAACTACTAATAATTTCCTAACCAATCACAATACTAAGATATGAACACTCCTGATTCTAAACATGCAATCACGCCAAGGCAGTATAGTCCAATGCTCAACCGAATTCCCACTCGATTCTACAAGATTTCGGAATCTGACTAGATTTTATACACGACACCAATCAACCAGGAACGTTGACACTCTAAGAATTACAGGCCTTCCCTAACCTTAATTTCACTCAATGAAACAAAGGATTACAAGCAATCAATCTACCCTGACTACTTGATAGTCATGGACATGCAAACCCCACGACTTTGCCTCTCTTCCCGATCGAAAGGCTATGAGAACAATAAACAATCCTCACTCACAATAAGTCCTCACAATGCCAACCCCAAGTCATCCCCTTGGATCGATTTGTTTATATGCAATTCTATTCAGCAAGAAAAGTAAAGAGGTTGCGGAATAGAAAAGGTGTACCTCGATTTCAGTAGACAACCCCGATGATGAAGTCTCAGTCCATCAACACGAAGAACTGGCCATGGGAACTTTACTTGTTTCCTTCTCTCGATCACAGTCCTCTCTTCTCCACTAAGAGAGCCACACACTTTTCATTGTTCTTTCCATAAGGATTTGTCCCCCTTATATAGACTAGTTCATGTTTATCCAATCATCTAAGAATCCATGCATATCTCCAATGTCGACATCCTTATGTAAAATCCACAATTCAAGTCAGGGTTTTATATTCAGAACCGGTCGGTTTGACCGTTATTTTTGAGTCGAGTCAGTTTCAAAACACGTGTACTGAGCCGACGCCAGTCGCACGTATGAGCAATGAGGGTCATGCGTACCCAAGTATATGATGATAATGTCATGAACACAACAGAACAAAATGAGTTATCAGAATATATTAGAGTATGCCACTTATATTTTTTATTTTTATATAAAGTGGATCATAGAATTAGTTTTAAGTCGTTTACCACGTTAGGATACGTTACGGGTAGTTTGGGTGGGTTGATAGTTCTAGAGTATATCAGTACGTTGTTTTGGTGTTTGTTTGATTTTATGGGATTTTTCCCAATTTTTATGGAATTTTTAAGGATTTACGGCGACTTAATTATTATTCTTGACTCGAGTCGGAGACGAGTCAAGTAATATTTACAAGTTTGCCACCCAACCATTTCTTCTCCTCCCCCGACACTTTCCCCTTCTAAACCCTAGCCGCCACCGCCGGCGCCGTCGTCGCCTTGCCACCGAGCGTCGCTGCCTAGGTCCGCCATGGCGTCGTCGTGCCGCCCCGACCAACGAGGAAGCTGCGCCCTTGCGCAACACTTCCGTCGCTAATTGCACCGCCGGCAACCGTTGCTGTCGCTATCCAACTGTAGCCTCGACACCCTCAACCACCCAGTGACCTTTCTTGACCGGAGCGGAGAACATCGCCACCCAGGCCAGTCGGATCTAGCTACCCATCGCCGCCGGCCCTATTTTTGCCATTTTCTGGCGAGCCGCCGCCTCCGCTGACCATGTTGAAGCCGTAGACGCGTCGGGCTCGCCAAGCTGATTCTAATAGTACCCAATATGGCCACTATCCAGCTTGTAGACACTGCCGGTGATGGCCACCGGAAAATCACCGAAGAGGTGCTGGAAAACCACTAAAGCTGCCGGGAAACTGCCAGAACTTGTCGGAAAACCGGATTCACTGGAGTTTGTCGGATCTTCTGCGGAGTTCATCTAGTCGATCCCGATCGAACCTCGAACACTGGTGAGAGCCGAATTCGAGCTCCGAAACATGCGACGAAACCCTAGTCGTCGCCGATTGCCGATGACATGAGGTATAATTACCTCCAAGTTAGTTATTTAAAATTGATGATTGTTAGCAGAACATGCTAGGATTGAATAATTGTTATGATAAATGTATGAGTATGAGTGCAATGATGATTGCATGATGTAATTAATTGTGAATGAATAGTGAGTGATCTAATGAGGTAGATCGAATTTGAGCATGCTAATCGAGTATGACGTAACTTAGAAAAATAGTATAAAATTGGTATGAATAGGATGACTTAGAATTATTTTCACATTATGATTATTTGACTGTTGATGGATGTTATTCGTATTGTGTGTGATGTTCATTGAGTTTGATGCATCATTTAGTTAGCGGACATTAGTATTTAGTTTTGATGTGTAGTTACAGAGTAGGAACTCGCCGCTTAGGCGCGATGACACACTTGGAGCTTCTACCAGGTCCGTTTAGGACTTGTCTCTGTTTTACACTCTTTTCTATTGTATGTTTATTTTATTATTTGCAGGACGGGTTAAGTGGCATTTTGTTGGATCCCACTTAACTCGAGCCACTTAACCGAATAGTTTTCCGGATTAATAACCCCTCGAGGATGATTTTAAAAACAAGATCCACCATAAGTTGCCTTCGAGCCTATTATATAAATCCCTTCCCAGGGCTATACATATAATTTTATCGAGTTTTCAGTGAGACGAGAGATGGAGAAACCGACTGCACGTACCATGAGCGGATGCCGTGACAGGCAAAGCGGGCTCTGGATTAGTGCCAGTGGACTGTTCCATTCCTGAGGGATCCTGACAACTCCGCGTTTGAGTTCCTTACACCCAGAGAATGTGGAGGTTTACGATTACTGTTTAGTACAGCGCATGTCCAGACTTGTAGTTCAAAGGGTACTAAAGGCGACTGCCTTAGAGTACTCGGCCTTCGTGCTCAAGGCTAGGAGAAATATGGAGGTAAGGAGAGGGCTTAGGATTTGAGACCCGAAAATGAAGTAAGAAAATGCCAAGAGCGGCATCAGTAGCAGTAGATCAGTAAGTTCGGGATGCTACCGGGTCTGCAGCCTAGTGCCTCCTCAGTAATGCTCTTTAGAGTGTTCACGTGGAGTATATAATGTTTTCTTTCATATGAGAGTTTGCTCTCATAGCCAGCTTGTTATAGTTATTTTATTATCCGGACAAGTAACACTTGTTACTGAAGTATTTTTATACTATATGTAGGTAATAATTACAAGTTGGAGGAGCCAGCTTGGACGGAGGAGCACTGTTGTCGCTTGCACACATGTCAATCGATAGAGTGGTTGATATTCTATTTATGATGCTATTATATTGTGAATGATGTGAAATGCTAAGGCATGATAGGATATGATTAAATGCAATGAGATGATGTTATGATGTGATGAAAAGTTAAGACATGATGACAAGAGGTGAAATGTGATCAGAGCGCATAGCGGATGTGTGGTGGGTTGAAACCCAAACTTTAGAGCGAGTAAACAGTATATCAGATTGTGTAAATGAAGTTGTGTGATATATAGATACATGTTTGCATATATGTTTGTATATAGTATTTTGACAGGGTGACCCTAATTGTACTTTTAAGGAAAATTCTGTCCATTTTATTTCAGAATTTTCATCGATTTTGATCATAATTGTGATGGTGTGTAATTTAGTTTACATGTTATCCATGTAGTATCATGTTAGGATTCTGTGCATTCATCCATGCATAACGAGTAATATCTTCATCTTAAGACACCAAGATTAGATCCGCTCGAGTTGGGTTCGGGTTAGCCGACCTAACTGGGGCCTGTAACATGCTAGTTTGGTTCATGAGTATGGATCGGATTTGAGGTGTTACACTTATCTCCACAATGATCATACTTATCTTTTAGAGTTTGTTGCAAAGGATATATTTCAATCTCCATTGAAATCTTTCTCATCATTATCGACACATTATCAAACCCCTCCTTCGGTGGATGCTGGTCATGTTGGTTCAACCTCAACCACCTCTCGACCATCAAATCCACTCCTCGGCGCTTCCAGCAAACATAGCACTCCAAATACCAGAATTCCCTCTTGCGCTAGGAATCCGCTGCACTGCTCGGCAACCTCAGACAAATACCGGCATAGCGACATTTTGCTTGGTCACAACCACACTCCCGTAGCCCACGTACCACTAGACTATTCGCTCACTCGTCTCGGCACACTCGGTATTGGATATCAGTATGCTCGGTCACTCAACCTAGCTCCGCCGATATTTTCTGTGCTACTCGTAGTTTGATCAGGTGTTCGGTCATCAGCACCCTGCTCACTACCTGGAACCTGCTATGTCATCTTGAGGTTTTCTTGATGCCGCTAAAGAGCCATGCTCAGTAGACCCAAATACCGATCAATTTGCCGCTACGCTCGCTATTAGGTGCCGGTAATTTCCTCATTCCAGCCCTTGGACCTCGCTAGCACACCTCGGTCACCCGACATACTCCATGCACCATAGTTTGATCGTGCCTGCAACTATAACACGAATTAGCATTGGTAAGTTGTTCCACCACTCAGATAGCACTCGACTATTTATCTTGGACCCGGGATCACCAGGAACAACCGCCAAACCCTAGTTCCGGCATGTCCCTCGGACTAGATCTGTAACACTTACCATCTCAGGGTAGTATATATCAAAAAGAAGGAAACCTTCCCACTGGCCCTGACTCATCTCAACCAATGAATCCACTGACTGTATTTGTTCTTCTGGGAAAGTCAGTTCCTGCACAAGAAGGATCTATCAGAACCATGCAGGAAAAAATAAATAAATAAATAAAATAAAATAAAAGAAGCACTTATAACTCTTTTGTCACCCTTTCTCAAAGTAAACAATTTGGCAGAAGTATAACTAATAGATATTAGCATTAAATGGGGCATTAACATCTTTAATGGAGCAAGTCAACCTACTAGTTTATGTAAGGTTTCTGAAAATGCAAATATACATTATTAAGGTTAGTTGATCTGGTTTCACAAGAGCACATGTGACGTGATGTTGATACACGTCAAATAAGGAAAGACAATTAGATTTCAGTTTTAAATAAGACTATACTACTGAAATTGTACCCATTGACATAAATTCAGCTTTGGGACGTCACTTTTTCTTAACATAAAAAAGCTAGTTCCCTGATATAATCTTTAGGGAGTAGCTTAGGAGTCGATAGAGTATGATAGGGCTTCAACCTTCAAGTTTGTAGCAAGACTCTAAACAGCTTGTCTCTTTGTTCTTCTCTTAGTGTTCGAGAAAAAAACAACTCCTAAGAGACATGTTTAATGCATAACAAATGAAGACAATTATATTCTCATTTTGAACATGATTGGAATAAGACAGTCAGTGGAATTGTAAATAACATGAAATATAAAGCATAAAGCACCCATCGAAGCTCAATGATTCATTCAAAAATCTGACTAACACCATGTGTAGGTTGATGTATTTATAGATCAAGCGATGCCAATAATAGGCTTACAATTTAAACAAATTAACTAGAAGAACAAGAAATACTAATATAAGAATATTAATTCTAACCCAAGTCAACTAAAGCCTAGGACTCAAATAGGAAAATAGACTCTAATATGCAATATTCTTAGTTTAAAAGTAATTTCCATATCATCAACACTTAAATTTAGCTTTAGGGAGTTTGTCTTTCGTATAAACTTTAAGGAGAATCCCATTATTTCATTGTAGGGAGTATTTAGAAGCCTACGTGTACAAAAAAGGCTTCAGCACTGTGGCAGGACTTGTAAAGTTTCTCTTTGTTCTTCTCTTTTCTTCTTGTTTCTCTCGTGTATTATACTTAAGGCCTTGATTAATTGATAAGAGCTTAGCTTCATGCAAATCTCCTTCAGCCACAAGACTGCATCTTCAGTTGCATTGCACACAGGTAAAAAATTCCACAGCCACCAACTGTATAACTATTCTTCCACCATTGTTCATTTCATTCACCTACCAGTTTTTCATGCTTCAGCCACCTCAGACAATTCACCAGTAGCCTGCATAAGCCATAACTTCCACCTCGGCAGCTCCAAATACGATGCCTAGTCATGTCACTCATTATAGTGTCTTGACAACACAATCATTATACAACATTTTGACAAGAAACCAATTTTCACTTTTCAATTCAACTAGCCTATCAATATTGGAAAAGAGTTGGACCAACAATGCCCTCAATGACAAGTTATTTAGGACCAGCAAGCTAATAGACCGAACGAATAATAAGAAAATGAAATCTACCATTATTTTAGAAATCCCTGACTTCTAAGGAAATCTTAAAAAAAAGGAATTTCATGACCGATTTATGACCTTGATTGAAAGTGTGAATATTACAACCACCAACTTTCATGTTAAAGAACATATTTGGTGGCACTCAACAACCAGACGGGGAGCCACCTCTACAATTATGGGAAGATGTGTGTCATGCATGAAACAATGCTACATTTTGTACTGTTTATTGCTACATGAGTTAATTTCATCTCATTCTTCGGCAGTAAGTACAACAATGACATTTCATAGTGTTGAAAAAGTCATTTCCAAGGCCAGAATAGCTGAAGGACTATTGACATTAAAGATGAAACTCATAGTAAAAAAATCCCATAGTAAGGTCTCACATACCCTGAGCAGCAAAGAAAATATGGACTGAAGTGTCATTGGCGCAGTCAAGTAGGGTACAACTCAGGTAATTGTGCTCAGCGACATGCTCAACTATTGAGGGTTGAAGAGAATGACCAGGACGTCAGGCTATCAGCTCAAATTACAGGCCAAGAATTTGCAATAAAATTGTTTAACTATCTTCTTATTCCTCCTGATCAGGTTCTTCAGATTGTTATGATCAATGCTTCCCGTCTCTTGTGTGTCCAGCTCGTACTTGTCAATTATTCGTCCTTTTTTCCTAGTTTGTTCCCATCAGGGTACAATCTACGTCAAAGATTACCAGGACAAAGAAGATGTGCACATGTTCCAACCAAACCAATGAATCAATATAGGGTCATAATCCTTCTTCAATGAATCATAACCGAACCCCTGCTCGAAATGAATCAATAGACCAACATAATCATTTTTTCACGTTAGCTGCTGAAAATGAGAACAGATTTCATGGTCAGGCCTCCAACATTTAATTCACAAGAATACATCACCAAGAAATATGTAAAGACGAAGTTATCAATGAAATCCCAACCTCAAAACTTAAACCCTAGCTCATCCGATTACAATTTAACTTAGAAAAGTGAAGTCTTCTGCTAAATGTCAACACCTGAAGGCAATACCATACCTTGCTACTATGATAGAAACCCTCACAACAAAAATCAAAAAAATGAAATTCTACGATCAGAACAAGAAGCTATAGCTATCCAACACCATACAAGCCAATCTCAATAGAAAACTACAACAACAACAACAAAAATGAAATTCTACCATAAAACAAAAAATGTCTAGTTACCCTCACCACACAAGCCAATTTAGACAGAAACCATACTACTTGAATTTGAACTCAACAAAGATAGGCAATACCATACCATAGCATGTATCCAATTCAATAATGAGAGAAAGCACAACAAAAACAACAACAAGAAGAGCATTCTATAAATTGTCTTATGTGTTCATGTATAGGTTCAAAGGTACATGGTACAAAGGTACAAAGAATGACCAATACTGGAAAGAATTTGACAAAATTTCTCTAGTTATACTCACCTATATGGCTACGTGGGATACAGTTGTATATCTATGCAGATGGCGGTTGTGCAATGATCCGCTGGAGTCCAACCTACTGACTAGCGGATATAAGTGGAAGCCTTAAGCCTGTCACACGACACTCTATCACTAAAAAAACTCACAGAATCTAAACTTCGCTAACGCTATCTGATTATTGTGAAGTTGTTGTCCTCTTGTAGCTATTGTATGATCTAGTTTTGTTGTAGCTATCCTCTCCTCACATGGTTCAATCTTCTAGTTGTCCAGGTGCCTCCGGCAATGTTATCCTTACGCTCCCGCTCAAGCAGCATCTGGTCTTGGAAATGTTCTTGCTTAGGCCATTCATTCAATGCAATGACGTTTCTGATGTTGTCCATGTTCCTTGTACACGTATGAGCCTGGAATATAGTACTGCCTCTGGTAGTGCTCCACATGTGTTCTCCCTTACCAAGGTCCAATGATTGCCTCTGACAGTGTAGTACACGACAGAATAAAACTGAAGCACGGAAGCTGCACTTAGTCCTCGCATAGCCTGGCTATGAGAGTCAATTCGTACCGACTAGCCTCCTCTGACGATGGCCATCCACAAATAGGTCTGGTAGGCTGGCAGGGTGTCTAGACCTCTCTAGCCCTCCTGATCTCTACTGTCATGACCTATGCTATCTCTCATAACTATTTCTTTGCTGGCCCTAACCAGAGTATGCTAGGCTAGGCTATTCACCTATGGGTGCCATTCACATTTACAAGTCCTGATGATCCTGAATATTTTATTCTGAAGATCTCCTCTGTGGACATCTTAACCATGCTGTTTTCATCAAGCTTATCATGCTGCTCTTAACGTTTGACTTCATCCAATTTCCTCGATGTCATGCAATTAAGTGTAGAGTACCTCCACTGGGCCATAACTCCTCATGGTCACTCCCAAGCTAGGTGCCCCTCATGGGGTAATCTCTTTTATGCTTTCTGAAAAACTGTAACCACTCGGTGCTCCTGAACGGTATGAGCATACTGTCAATCTGGTGTTGCCTTCAAATGCTGTTTGATGGTCTCAAGCACACACTGCCACCCATGTACATCTCCAAACCAACCATCAACGACTGACCCTCTTGCAAGCGTACAGGGGATGTGCATGGTTTTGCCATAGAATGCCTTAAAATGGAACCATCCTTATGCTTGCATAGTATTTGTTTAGCAATGTAACTCTACTAGTGAAAGATGATCATCCCATGAACTACTAAATCTGAATGGTCTTTCGTGACTGCAAATCTGTCTAAAGATGGTAAGGCATGCTAGACTTTGCCCCAGTGTGAAGCTCTATCTGGAATGCCTTCTTGAAAGACGAGATGATCTTTGGGTCCCTGTCTAACACCATCTTCTTAGAAATATCATGAAATTTGATAACCTGATTCGTGCACTACCTAGCCAATGATGACAACGATAGTTCATCCTGGCGAGAGTTGAGTGTTGATTCTCATCACTATCATGAGCGTCGATCGTTTGCCATAACCTGTCTTAGCCTTAACTAGTCCAACAATCAGCTGGTGGGGACTCCGTGCATGTCCATATCTCTGGTAGCCTTCCCAATGCCATCATGCCCAATTGATCCTACTACTGCAAAAGATCCAGGAGCTCCTTTGCCATGTTGTCCACTTTGTCCACTTGCTTCGGTCTCCTCACAACCAAGATCGTCAATTTTACCATGAGTGAATTTAACTTGTATATTAAATTTACTGCTATTATATCCTTTATCATCTTTCACTGATTGGTCATAATGTTGGATAGTTGTTCATATAGATTTCGGCTAAGAGCATCGGCGACTACATTAACTTTTTCTTAATGATAAGTTATGCTGAAATCATAATCCTAGATAAACTCTAATCATCTTTTTTATCTTAGGTTCAGATTTTATTGTGCAAAGATATATTTAGGGCTCTTGTAATCGCTAATACCTCAAATTTAGCTCTATATTGATAATGTCTCCACACCTTGAGTCAAAAACTAGTGTTCCTAATTTTTGATCATATGTACGATAATTTTTCTTATGTACTTTTAATTGTCTAAAAGCATAAGCTACTACTTTGTTATTTTGCATGAGGAAAACTTTATAACCTTAGTTAGAAGCGTCATTATAAATAACAAAGCCTTTTACTCCTTATGCAAGGTGAGAACCGGTGTTGTTGTTAAACAATGCTTCAATGTTGAAAAACTCTTCTCGCATTCTTGATCCCTTGTAAATTTCTTATCCTTCTTAGTTACACAAATCAAAGGAATTGCTATTGTGGAAAAATTCTTGATGAATCTCCAGTAATACCCTACAAATCTTAGAAAACTCATAACTTAACTAACATTCTTTGGCTAACTTCATTCCATAACTACCGCCACTTTTGAAGGATCTACGGATACACCATTGTTGGAAATAATGTGACTTAAGAATAAAACTTTTTTCATCCAAAAATTACATTTCCTGAACTTAGCATACAACTTGTTCTTTCTCAATACCTCGAGTCCTAATCTTTTGTATTGTGAAATCCGTTAACTTAGTCATGCATCTAATTTCTACTAGTATAAAATCATATTTATAAATGAGAATAAACTATAGATCTACAACTTGATTAAGTACTTTTGAAGAGATGAGTTAGGCTCATTACATTGCACTAATTGGACTTGGTCGTTACATATGATATCAGAGGAACCTGGTTTCATGTTGGATGGTAAGCTGAATTATGGACATTAGCTAGACTATTGGTCATGATCCAGAGAAGGAAGTATGCTGGGGCTAGCAGCGGGCCAGTGTAGAAATTTTCGAGACAAAATTCTCTAATGTGGGTAGATTATAAGATCTCTCAACTTAGTCCCACATCTACCATCTATTACCATCTATTACCTACTGGGTAAGATCATGTTTATAAGTAAAATGAATTATAAATCTTTAATTTGGTTAACCACTTTTAAATAGATGACATAGGCCCATTAATTAGTACTTTGGATTGAGCAACTTAGCTCTGTGTTAAATGATGGGTTGAACTAAAGATGTTGGCTAGGCTACTAGTCACGAGCTAAAGAAGTTAGCTGGGCTAGGGCTAGCAATAGGCCAAGTATAGGAATTCCGAGAGCAAAATTTTCAAAGGTAGGTAGATTATAAGATCGCTCAACTTAATCTCATATCTAATACCTATTGACCTAAAATCCTATTTATAAGTGGGAATAAACTATAGATATTCAAGTTGATTAACCACTTTTGAAAAGATTTAGGCCAATTACATTGCACTAATTAGACTGGGTTGTCACATATGGGATCAGAGCTACCTAGTTTCGTGTTAGATGGTGGGTTGGCCTATGGACGTTGGGTAGGCTACCTCTTTCGGGCCTAAAAAGTACGTGGGCTGGGGCTAGCAACGGGCCAATTGTAGGAATTTCAAAGATAAAATTTCCTAAGGTGGGTGGATTGTAATATCCTTCAACTTAGTTCTACATCTAATACCTACCGGTGTAAAATCCTATTTATAAGTAAGAATGGACTATAGATCTTTAACTTAATTAACCATTTTGAAGAGATGACTTAGGCTCATTAGTCTGCACTTTGGGTTAGGTTGTTATATATGTTCCTCATGTTCTTGTTCATTATCAGAGTAAATTAAAATTCATCCACAAAGGCAATGACAAAATCATCTAAGTATTCATGGAAAACTTGATTCATCAAGTTCATAAAAGTTTTTGGAGCATTAGTCAAACCAAAAGGTATAACTAAAAATTCAATGTGCCTATACCTTATCTTGAAATCACTCTTCATGATTTCCTCTTCTTTAGTCTTTAGTTGATGATATCTTGATCTAAAATCTATTTTACAAAACATTCCTGTTGATTTCAATTGATCAAATAAGTTGTCAATCCTTGGTAAAGTGTAATTATTCTTAATTGTGACTTGATTCAACAACCAGTAGTCAATACAAAGTCTAATTGATACATCTTTCTTCTTGATAAATTACACTGACGCTCCCTCGGAGAAACACTAGGTATTATAAATCCTTTATCAACCTTCTCTTTCAACTGAACCTTTAGTTCTTGCAACTTGGCAGGTATCATTCTGTATGGTGCTTTGAAAATTGGGGTAGTCCCCGATAATACTCAATAAAAAATCCCATTTGTTTGACTAGCAGTAGTCCTCCTAGCTCCTATGAAAAAACATCTCAATATTTTGAGACAAATCTAACTAAGGATTGGTTGAGCTCATTGGATTCTGAGTGAGCATCTACCACACTAGGTAAGAATCTTTGACATCCTTGCCTTATGTACTTAGTGTCTTTGACATAGGGTATTAGACATGGATGGTTTACTGCATCTCCTAGGAAGAATACATGATTATCCTTATGGAGATCCTCTCTTGACAGTAATACTCTTCTTTTGTTGCACTCTATAATGACATGTATTTTGGATAACGAATCTATCCCTAAAATTAGATCAATCTCCACCAAATGATAGAGAGCAAACTCTCACACTATTAACTTCTCTTGTACTTGCATTAGGATAAGTCCTACTTGTTTATCAACTAATATTTTGTCCCCCTTAGGTGTACTTACAATTAGTGGTGGATCTAAATCCTTATATTTTAGCCCAAGTTTTCAGCTAAACTATATGACATGAAAGAATGCATGCAACCAGAATTATAAAAAAGTAAAGCTAAAATTCTAGATCTAGTGTTCATACCTTGAACAAAACTATTCCTAGCCGCATCTCCTACATTTGCTACATTGAATTGGCTAGAACTAGTGCATTATCCTTCTTGTCCTTGAGTTTAGGGTAATTCTTCTTGATATGACCAATTTCCCCATATGCAAAACATTTGTTGAACTCTTTAAACACTCTTTAGTATATCTCTTCTTTCAATGAGAACACATAGGATTGATCATCTCATTCCGGTTCCTTTGCCTCTTTGAATTCACATTCTTGTTGTTGTTATTCTGATTGTTCTAGTTATTCTGAGTTGTAGAAGACTTGCTATTATCGCCAGAAGTCAAACTCCCATTGTTGTTCTTGCTCTTGTCCTTTTGTTCAATGGTCTATATAGTTTAACAAGTACTTCCTCAACAACACATGCGATAGTCACCGCCTCTCCCAGAGTCCTAGGTCTTTGACTTGCAATAATGTCCTTGAGTGCAAACCGGAGTGCCCAAACAAATTTGCTAGTCCGAGTTCTCTCAGTAGTGCACAACCCTGGTGCAAATCTTTCTAATTGTATGAATTTCTTCTCGAATAACCTCAAGATAGATTACCATGCGAATTATTACTGAATCCCCTTACCTTTTATTCTCTGACTTTTTATGGATAGTAGGTAACATTGAAAGCTTCCATGAATTCAGCCCATTTGATAGTCTCAAACTAACGTCCAGTAAAATTGGATCTATGAGTTGCCTCCCATCAAAAAGTTGCTTCATCTTCGACCATGCAAGAAGCAAGTCTTACCCAATGACTCTCAGGCACTTCCATTGCCATAAAGGTTTTCAACATGTCCAAAGTTCATACTTTAGCCTTATTAGGTTCAGTGGTACCCTTGAAATATTTAGCTCCATTCTTGATAAACTTTTCCAAAGTGAAAATTTCTGGTTGGATCAGTGCTGTAGGTGGTGGCAATACTACTTCTGGCTCTTGAGGCTCCTCCGACACTTATGGCTCATCTGGGAGTTGAGGTCCCACCGGTGGCTGTCCTCCTTGAATTCTTTGAGCCAACAGTTGTTGAATGACTTCCTTGGTAGCTTGAAAATTCTAGGCTAAGCCACTCGCTACAGCAGTTAAGTTCTGAAGTTGCCACTACATTTGCTCCTAACGAGCCTACAATTGTTGGTTGGTGATTCGGTTGGTCATCTCCACACTACACAACAAATTGAGAATAAATCTCTGACATATGTTAGTTAGAACCTATTATTCTATCTTTTAAGGGATGTGGTACTCAGAAGATATTTCAATGAGGTGGACATATGTAGAGTAAACATGGCAACAAAAATGAATCCGAGTTTTGTTGCTAACTTTGTAGTGACCCTAATTTATATGCACGATCATCATAAATATGGATCATTACGTAAATTACACAATCATAAGTAACTAGTCATACTTAATGAAGTAAACATATAAATTGTGTGGAAATAAAATTAATTACTAGTCATTTCATTATATCACCATAAATATCCGCTACATAAGTCCATATATCCAAATAAAATATATTTGTCTAAGTAATTGCTCAGCAAAAAGGTCCACTAAAATGTTATACTAATATGCAAATAAAGTAATATCCTAATAAGTTGAGTTCTTCCACCCTGTCGCTCCAAATCATGTAAATACCTATGCATGAGAAAAGTTGTTTGCTCAATACTGATAACTATACTGAGTCTACTACTTACATTTGTAGTACCATGTAATTTGAAAAAAATAAGTCTAATCTGCAAGCGACAAAGCAAGGTAAAAACTAAGCAAAACTTCGATCATACTTGCACATAACTGAAGATGAAATAACTGAATAACATGTACATATATTTGTAAATAACATGATAACTGAATTTACTCATAACATGGCATAGTACTTGAATACATGTAAACTGAATAAACATACACATAACATACTACTTGATATCTAATAAGTTGAATAACTAATTAATACTACTTATGTGACTTGGTAAGAAACCCTAGTAGATTAATCTCATTAGTTCATAACATAAAAATATATTGATTTAATTAAATGTAATTTACATGTAGGCCCTGATAATTAACTTAATTAAATAACTTGAATACTTAGTTCATTACCGAACATTAGTGGTACGAACAAAACATAACAATACATGAAATCAAAACTACATGATAAATTTGTTGGATGACTCGCCTAGTTTTCCCTAAATTGAACTCTCCAAGTTCATGAACAAACCTTAGGTTCTGTGCACGGCTTAGGAACATTGTTCCCAGCACCTTAGCCTTGCCTTAGTAGGTCTTGTTTGTGATGTTGGCTGATGGGCCAAGCCATGGGATTTTTTGTCTAACCCTTACAGTGTGAGGGCCCATTGTGCCAAATTTTAGACAATTCAAAGTTTGTTAGGCCCATTAAAAAATTCGTTGGGTTAATCTTGCTTGATTGATTAGGTTTATGCCTTAAGTGGATTTAATCACTAATTGTATCATAAATCCCTTAAAAGATGTTAAGTGATGATTAATAAGTAATGAATTCATTTAATTGAGTTAATTAAGATGTTGAGTGTGTGTATATCTGTGGAGGCCTCACCTGATTTTGTGTGCCTTTGTGATTAGAGTTTGATTTGGGCTTTATTGCATTTCTAGGATGCGCGACATGAGCTCACCGCGATAGGAAGAGGAGCTAGACATATTAGGTCTATAGGACTCCCTATGCTCCACTATCTACTTGGCTCTATAGTAGATTTGATTTACGATCATGGGACGGAATTGGTGGCAATTTATTTGATCCCATCAACTTCGTGCCATTTAGACGACTTTTATCCGTAGTTTAACAAAACTTCAAAGTTGAGATCCCTTGGTGGTTTTAGATTTTAAGATTCAGAAATTTTATGACCCCCTATATGTATATGTATGTGTGATGAATTTCCTTATATGTGCTTTCTTTATGATCTTGCTAGAAGTGGATACGACATGGGCATGCTATAATTGACTAGTTTCTGGTTCAGCAAATGTGTATGATATGATGCATGGATGCTACCGTTGAGTCTTTCAAGCTTGCACGTAGTGCTAAGAGTGTCTTGCATGTAGCAGTAAGAGTGTCTGGCATGATAAGTTATTATGGGCTATGATTGATGTTTGAAATTTCTTTTGTGGGTACTAGGGTACCCATTAGCCAATTTTTGTATTATCATTAGTTATTTTAAGACTAGTAATCAACTTGTTGATTACTGTGCTATCATTGTGTGTAATTCTATTCAATCACCAATCTTTGCTATCATTATGTAGAGGACCACCGAAGAGTAGACTGCCATGGCCGTTGATTTGGAAGTCTTTGTTGCTGCATGCCCTTAAAACTTTGTTGCTGTCAACCACCTCAATGGTCAGCTAGGGAGAGGAGTTGGGGTTTGGTTGCTGTTTGAGAGCTTAGAGTTATTGTCC
Source organism: Piper betle (assembly GCA_033002965.1). Lineage (NCBI taxonomy): Eukaryota > Viridiplantae > Streptophyta > Magnoliopsida > Piperales > Piperaceae > Piper > Piper betle. The sequence goes on along the minus strand of JAURVB010002337.1, from coordinate 112,031 downwards.
TGACAATTATTGGAGTTTGGCTTCACTGGTTCATGGAAAGGAATCCGCAAGAAAGAAGGAATGGGGAAAATGGGTAAATGGTAGGCTGACCTGTTTTGCGTGCACCTATATTCAAACTGTTTATATGTCCATCACCACCCGAGAAATTAAGATTTCATTCACTAAACGATTAAGGCCACAAACTTGAAGCGAGTTTGGGCTGAACCAGCCCAGTTATAAATCTCAGCAAAATCGACCCTCAAGCCGATTAAGTTGGCGATTCAATATAATTTCAAGCCGAGAATGTTTTGAAGGACCTCCGGACCTTGTTTAGATATTTCGGATGCAGTAGTGAGGTCATTTTGAAGATTTGAAGATAATAAAAGGTCAAATTAGGGCATTGGAGTCAAGGCTATCAAAGGTAAATTCATTTAATGGCGCTAAAATTTATTATTTTGTGTAAAGTATAAAATTAAAGAAGAAATAGTAAATTCATAGTTATTAATCCACCGTGGATTGACTTAGGAAACCCTAAGGAACCATGAAAAAAATATCATGTGCTATTTCTTTCTTGTGGCACTTTATTTTTATTTTTATTTTACTCGCACAATTTTTTTGTGCAATAAGGGTGCATCGGTCCTACCGAACGCACTTATTTAACTTGACACGAAGCAAGCGTTTGCAGAAATCACATGCCCGAATATATTGGCGATTTTATTAGGGACCGTCGAGAGGTAGCAGTGTTGTTTGAGGAGATAGTGCATACAAAAAGAAGATAGGCCCCAAGACAAGGAATTTTGCATGGCAAATGGGCGCAAGTGAAGGAGAACCTTCCAACACTCCCGCAACAAATCAACCTAAAGGACAAAAACAATCCACCCTAAATATGGGTAAGCCAAACCCGGACTCAAAAGAACCAATTCGAGAATGGATTAGACAACTTCAATCGGCATTTGACGATGCACTTGCCTTAAATAACTGAGCTAGGAAGTACATCAAGGAGAGAAGATGCCAACCCAGCAAACCAGAGAAGTCAAGATGAGACGGACCAGCAAGCCAACCGATAACAAACATTCTCATAGTGTCATAGGAAAGGCAGGCCTTTGGTGACTGCCTCAACTAGCATGGATTTGTCTAATACCTCTCGGGTAGATAACATGCTTTCTAATGTCCTAGGATCCACATCGCAAGCATCCCCAGTGATAGTTTCATCGTCCGAGCCATGTTGGCACAACACTACCATGCTACACAACCAAGTCAGACCGAGAACAATCCACTCCCACACTCTACATGGAATCCATGGCCACCTACTACCAGCCACAGTACCCGTACTTGTGGTACAACCCTGCCTTCCTGCAATCATTAGTTTCTATGGCATTTCTTCTACCGATCACCACCACAGTGCCCATCCCAATGCCACCACCTTTAATGTCGATGGCCCAACCTTTATTTTCTGCCATAGCTCTGCTACCACCTAGTTCTCCTCCACAAGTCTACCCTACAGTGATTCTAGTAACGCTAGTTGCACAAGTTGCACTAGTTGCACCTGTTGCACCTGTTGTGCCATTTCAAGATGCCTAGTTTGGCAAGTTGAAAGCCGCAATGGATGCACAAGCTGCACTAATAGCACATAAGGACAAGGAATTGACCGAAGCAACAAACTGTCTTCATTCCTTGGCCGATGAAGTTTACACAAAAGTTTTGTCTGAAAAGTACGAGTGTCCTACCTTCACAAAGTTTGATGGAGACGGCAACCATATAGATCACATCACAATCTTTGAGTTTGAGTGTGGAACAATTGTGACAAATGGGAAGCTAATTGCAACAATTTTCAGCATCTCTCAATAGTAATTCATTAAAATGGTTCAACAACCGCCCGCCCGGATCAATTAGTTTATGGGAGGAGTTTGTTGAGCAATTCACAAAACATTTTCAGTTGATAGAGATCCCGGTCAAGATAGAGCCCTTACAACAATGTCAAATGGAGTCGGGTGAGTAGTTTGCAGCGTATGTGAAGCGAATTAGAAGCTTTTCATCCCAGATGAAAGTAACTCCTGACATCATGGGGCTTGTGAAGATATGTGCAATGAATGTTGGACTGGTTGCTTGATTCCAAAGTGGTGTAAAATGCAACACTTTCGAACAACTCTTGGAAAGGGTGTTGATATATGAGGAGCTCGGGAGGGCTTCTTCTTCATTGAAAAATTCTAAGGAATTAACCAATGCTATCATCGAACTTAGCAAGCAAGGTCAGGGAAAACAAGTAGAAAAGGAAAGAAACAACAATGAAGGGCAAAAGGTTGCACCCCGACAATGGCACGAATGGAGTAATATAAAGGATTACACTTTTAATTTTGGTGATACCAAAAGTTGGTTTGATGTTTTGGTTAAACAAGGAAAGATCACACCATGGATACCGAAGAATCCACTGAAGCCAGAAGATGAGATGAAAGAAAATTTCTGTCGATACCATCGGATGATTGACCATCTGATGGTGAAGTATTGGGATATAATGGAGAAAATTCAAAAATTACTCAACAAAGGTGAAATCAAATACAATGCTACCACAACACAAAAGACACTGGCAGTGAGTTAGAAGAAGATGAACAAAAGCAAGGGCATAAAGCCCGACAAAGAGAAGTTAGAAAATGAAAAACAACTTGAAAGAAATGGAGTGTTAGAAGGTGAAAGCAAGGAAGAAGGAGGCTCCATTGTGTTTGGTGAAGGAAGGAAAGAAGGATATTCCCACTCCCACACCAAAAAATGAAGTTTATCAAATGAAAATTTCTAAGAAGCCAAGGAAGATACCCAAGTTAGTGCACATGGATGATGCATTGCACCTCTCACCCACTACTAGGTTCACATTTGAACAAGCTTTTTCGAAATTTACAATAAGAAATAGAGAAGATAGTTTCTTTGTGAACTCGAGTGGAGTAAAAGACTACATCACGAATGTGGAGTACTTGGAATGCCCTTTGCATATTTTAACTCGAGTAAACAAGGAACACAGAGCTCATACTAACCCATCTTGGCAACACAATGATGATACTTTACCAATGCCACATGGGATCATCACTTTCTCCAACAACAATTTGTGTCATCCTGAGCCCAATCACAATTGGTCATTGTTTGTCAGTGTGGAGCACTACAACAAGCTTGTTTGCATGAACTTGTTGATAAAGGGTCATCACTTAACATCCTTCTTATTCATGTATTGTTTGAGTTGGGTTACACTAAGGAAAACCTAATACTAGATGATACTACTGTTAACTCAGTGTTTCTTGTACCATTCAAGTCATTGGGAACGGTGTGTTTGGACATCTTTGTTGGTTCATTCAGCTTACTATACATATTCTACATTCTGAAAGTTGATCCAATGTGGCACATGCTCCTTGGGTGACCATGGATTTATGACCACCAATGTGTGTCATTTTTGTGACACCAATGCATTAAAGCTGCACCAAGTAAAGAAGGTCAAATCTGAGTTCGGGGGCTACAAAACTCATTCACTCTTGAGGAAGTGCACTTTGTTGATGCTGCATTTTTCATGGAGGGAAATGTCCTCAAGATAGCTCAAGAACAACCTTCTAGTCATATTTATCCTGTTACAATTGATTTGCCAAACTTCATTAAACTAATAGCTAACTAATCATTGCCAAAGCCTCTGAAACCACCAAAGTTACACAACTTGTCAATTCCAACGGTGCCAGTAGTCATGCCAGATCCAGAAGCTTCATTAGTACCTTTAAAGGTCTCAGTGCATTCAGGATACCCAAAGCAAAAGGTTAAAGAAATACCACCACTACAAGAAGTGGAAAGTCAAAATAGAAAGATTGCATTGCAACTAAGGATGCTGCCATGGTGTTAGGACAAATGGAGATGTCAGTAATGAATTTTTGTAAATAAGAATTCATTACAGTTAACCCATGCCCAATTGTTTACTTGGAAGAAGAAGAATGCAACTCATTTGACGAGGTTGAGATCATAACGTTGGAAGTGCAAGAATCAATCACCTTGGAATCATTCCCTTATTGCATGCGTATCAAGTGAAAATGGAGGATCAATCCAACCATGGTTCGTGGGAGCAATATCACACGAAGAGAGACTACAAGATAAAGAGATTAACAAGCACCAAGTTATTTTGAAGATGGAGTTACTTTAGCAATAGAATGACTTTGGAAATTAATTAGGGAACTTATCAAGAGCCTTGTCCAACTTCCTTGGCTTAGGTTTAGAAGAAATGGAGAAGTGACATCTCATTGACTACTTAGAAGTTATAAGGATTGCTTTGCATGGTCCTATGACGAGATGCCAGGTCTATCTACTAATGTTATGGTACACCGCCTTGTAGTTAAGCTAGGAATACATCCAGTTGTTCAAGCTAGAAGAAAGTTAAGCCCACCGATCGAGACCATGATCATAACAGAGATAGAGAAGTTGAATAAAGTAAATTTTATTTGCAAAGTCAAGTATCTGGAATGCTTAGCAAATATTGTCCCGGTAAAGAAGAAGAATGGCCAGATGCGGATTTGCATAGACTTCCGAGATCTCAACAAAGCATGTCCCAAATACGCATTTCTTTTGCCGATCCATAATATTTTACTTGACAATGTAGTCGGTTGCCAAATGTTTTCCTTCATGGATGGATTTAGTGGCTACAATCAAATTCACATTTTAGCCAAAGACAAAGAAATAACAACTTTCTACATACCAGTTAAAATCTATTGTTATACGGTAATGTCATTCAATTTGAAGAATGCAGGGTTACCTACCAACGGGCGATGAGCGAGTGTCACGTCAGGGAAAATTTCTCAAATTTTGGGTGCATGAGCGAGGAATCCATGTTGACCCTGCCAATATTCAATTTATTAGGGATATGAGTCTACCTACCTCTCTATGTTAGTTGCAAAGCTTCTTAGGAAAGATCAATTACATTTAGAGGTTTATCCTAGACTTGTCTTCAAAGATTTTGCCGCTTACTTAGTTGCGGAAAAAAGGTAACAAGTTTGAGTGGGGCAAAGCGTGTGAATGAGCCTTTGAGGAGATAGAGACTGGGTTGCTAAAGCCTCCAACTTTACATGCCCCAGTGCCTGATAGACCACTCATCTTGAACATTTCTCACAAGGAGGCACCACTTGCAGCTATCTTAGCCAGGTTGAACCTTGGGAGAGAACGACCTGTGGATTAATTGAGTAGAGCTATGATTTCAATTGAATAGAGGTATACAAGGATTGAGAAGCCATGCTTAGCCTTGGTGTTTGCTTTTCAAAAGTTGTGACACTAGTTTCTTACATAGGAAGTGAATTTAGTGGTACACGATAGCCCTGTTCGGAACTCGCTTCAACAACTGGCCTTGCGGGGAAGAGCGGCGAGGTGACTTTGGAAGTTAATGAAGTTTGACACCAAGTGTGTCACACAAAAAGTAGTGAAAGGCCAAACAATTGTTAAGCTACTCACTAATCATTTAGCACTACCATTAGAAAAAAAAAGAAGTCAATTTCAACATGGTTAAGGAACTAGTAAAGTGGACTTTGTATTTCAATAGAGCAACTGTAGGAATGCGAGAAGGAGCGAGACCCACTAGAGGAGCTGGAGTTGTTCTAGTGGAGCCTTTCGGGAAGATGCACTTACACGCTTATAACTTAGCATCTTTTTGCACCAACAATAGTGCAACATATGAAGCAATATTGTTGGGTTTGTTGCTTGCAAAGGATTTGAAGGTGGAACACTTGTTAGTTCGAGGTGACTCATTCTTGGTGATCTAACAGTTACAATGATTTTTGAAGTTAAGGAAGCTCACTTGGTAGTGTCAAGGCATATTTGATGCAACTATTGAAGAACTTCAAAGAAATTGTGTTTGAACATATTCATCACTCTACAAATCGCATGGCAGATGCACTCGCCGTATTGAGATCAAGATTCATTTCTAAAGGAAAAATCATAGAGCCAATTGAGATCCAGATTCATTTCTAAAGGAAAAATCATAGAGCCAATTTTTGGTTTGCTCACCACGACACAGTACCCGGTGAAATAAACTTGGAAACTTCTAAATAAAGTAATCTACCTGGTGACTTTTAATTGGTTAAAAAGAGGCTACAAATCCTGATTTGTTAATTAAGGAGGCAAATCTAATTAGTTAAAAGAATGGCATATCCTCATTGGTTAATAAAAAAGGCGAATCTAATTATTTAATAGAGGTGGTCATTTCTAATTGGTTATAATATGATGTGAAATTGCCAAACAAGCCTTTCCAAAAAATTCTATATATATAACTTAATGATAAAGTAACTAAGTACCTATTAATGAGTTATACTCGATTTCTTTTCTATGTTCTATCCATCATTTGTGTCATTTATCAATTGTTGTCATCCCTTCATTTCGAGAAATACTTGCAATAATTCCATGATACGTATGATTTGAAAAGATGTTTAGATGAGTCATTTGATATTGAAGTCTTACTATTATTGATACCAAAGATTTGATTGATATTCTATGATTCTTGAGTCTAAATAGTGAAAACCATTTGATACCACCTTACTCCTTAGTGGGTTTGATACCCGGTGATGAGTCACGTACGAATATGATTATAAACTATGATACCTGATTTTTATGTGTGGGACCATGGGCACTTGGAACATGAATGGTCCATGAAACTCCAGCTTGGAGTGTCTTATTGGCAAATTTCAGAGTGTATTTTGGTCTCTCTCATTGATTTATTAGTTGATTCTTATTCTCAATATAATACTGACTCATGAGCGCATTGCTCTGGTATTCGGCGAAGAACCCCCATGATTGATTCTATTATGAAATGATTCATGACATACAATTTCTTGAAAGCTTATGATGTCCATGATTTATTAGATTTTCCAGTTGATTATGCCTTACATGGGATATTCTATATGTTGTTCTAAATAATGTGTTTTTAATGAGTATTTTCCTGAGTACTCATCCCCCTCAACCTTCAGGTAACCAATCAGAGTAGATGGCTCATATGGATATTAGCTTAATATGATGATTATGTTTAAAGATGTAATCTTTTGTAGTAATTTGCAATAATTAAATGATCATGTACTTATGGATATGATGTAAATCATTTTTATTGTAAACTTAGATAATTGTTCGAACATTTTTAAGAAGTTCACATCTTACAAGTTTCGGGTTAGGGTTTTACCCGCTTGTTACCTTGGTCAGTTCAGTCCAGTCTCGAGTGAGTTTGGTTCAGTTCAGCTTTAAGGCCATAAGTATGGTGCCCACATAGACATATGAGCACAAAATGAGTTATCAGTGTATACTCGAGGTATGCGGGTCCACGATTATATTGGCTCAGAGTTTTAGGGCTAGATCTAGGCCGTTATAACATTTAGTATCCGTTTGGGCTTTTTAGGTTATGTCTTTTGTATGCATCATAGGGATTTTAGACTAACGGATTGCCCCTGTGGACTAATTTGATTTAAGTCTCAGATCTTCATTTGATTGATTTGAGGGAAGGCTCAATTAGTTTTTTTGTGTCGATTTTCATCCATGGAGTCACTATTAGGCTTCGAATCATTTTCGACTTTTGTCGGCGTCAATCCGAGCTTTCCAACCATGTGTGTGTGTGTGTGTGTATGTATGTATGGTATGTATCCTAATGAATTGTCATGCATTCCATTCGTGCCATGTGGCAAGATTTGGATCGGTCACATCAACCCTAGCATTGGCCAACTAGATTTCAAGATATTTTCTCCCATATTTTCAAAAGATTTTCTACCCTCGTGTCACTGCAACTTTGGGCCGCCACTGACGAGACTCCAACCACCCTCTAGCCACTAGATTGACACCACTGTGATTGCCTCTCACTGGACTATCAACCTAGATCCTCCACCACTACTCACACAACAAAGTTGCCGCCGGCGACGACGTTTTTCCCACTTTGGTGCATTTTCCAATGTCGAAGGTTGACCACCAAGATAGCTTCCCCTTGTCGAGACCTTCCATTTGGGTCTAGCCCTGTCCTCCACTGTGGCTGCAATTGCCGCCAATGACTCCACCTACTTGGGTGGCAATCCCTTCTATCTGCAGTTGTTTTCCGGCCATCTAACAGTCAGAAATTGTCGAACACCTCCTCCATCACCCTCCCCGCCCTGCCTTCTTATCAATCACGATCGGCAGTAGACCCTGCCGTGTTATCGTTGAGGTTTTCCAGAGATAGGCACCGACGGCCTTGTTAGGCCCATTTGCTCGTGTTTGCATCTACTTGCCCACGATCATATTTGCCCAGTCTGAGCCCTGTTCACCTGCCAGCAGTCCTACCGTCATGAACGTTATCGTGTCTATGTCCACCAAGTCCAGCTCAGCCCAGCCAGTAGTTAACCCAAATCGAGTTGACTCGGCCCAACCAAGTCCAACTCGGCCCAGTTGACTTCGTTACCTTCTTCAGCCCATTTTCGCCCGCTTTTTATATTTCAAGATCTTGTACATTACTTTATATGCATATTCGTATTATTTGGCTCATCTTGATATTACAATTGTTTTTATTTATTTATTATTTATTTATTTATTTATTTTATTCATTTATTCATTATTGTTTATTTTATGTTATTTAAATAATTATCGTAGGTGATGAATGCTTGTATGATTATTTATTATTTTATTACTCGCTCTCCTGTTATTATTTATTCATATTAAGCTATATATCTATATATTTGATAATTATATCATTATTATTCATGATTAATTGTTGTTAACTATTTATTTATTTATTTAATTATTGAATTATTTATTTGTTTGTTGATTTACTTACTCGTTGATGTGTTAATACTTACTCGCATTTAGTCACATATTTATCTAGTGTTAATTATATTATTATCGTTATTCATGAATAGTGCTTATTTATTTGACATATTTATAATCCATCAATATATTTATCAATTTATTTATTTATTATTTGCTTAGTCAATTATTATTCATTATTTATTTATTTATTTATTTTCATGGCATGTACAATGTTATTTATTATTTATCATTTTTCTTGATGTTACTCGTCCACTATTTTTCTTAGTTATTGTTCTTTTATTTATTTGATTTGTTTTATATATTTATTTTTTTATTGCTTGTCATGTCTCGATTTGTGTGTTGTACGTTTGTTTGTTTATTTATTTTACATTGCCCTTTATTTGACTATTGTTATTGTTGATGTGATCACACATCAAGAACATGCATCATATAGAGTTATTAACCTTTTGCTTAGCAGTAGGTTCCAATGTTGGTTTTGGAGTCCGAGCTCACCATAGATGTACTGTCACACTTAATGCTTGGATGACAGGTTCATAAGAACGCTTCTCAGATTTACAATTTTACTCTATTACAATTCGATTTCTAGATTGCAGGATGTCTTAAGTAACTATTTTATCGAACCCTACTTAACAAGCACCATCTAGACGTATTTCACATCCTTGATTAATTATCCTCAAGGATGAGATCCCTCGTGTTGCTTTCGAACTTAATTCCACCTCATGTTTCCTTTGGGCCTACCTCGAGTAGAGTGACGTGCCTACCTAGTAGTAACCCCTTAGTTCAATGCACCACCCCGTACACCTAATGTCAGAACACATGACAATGAGATATCCACTAGTTAGAGTTCTAGAATAGTGTGACCAAACTTGCACTAGAGACCCAGTCTCCTTTCGTGTGACCAACAGATGTCAGATAGAGCCAAGTTTCTACTTGAGTATTTTCGCACACTTCTTCAAATATATTAGTCCTATTACCAGTTTACCTAGATAGTTGAGATGAGTAGATATTGACCAATGCACATGCCACAAATTAGATTTAGATTCTGCAGTTCTACACAAAGTATGTCTTCATACTCCTTGAGACACGCTGTGCATGCATAAGTATGTTCGCTGCCTTCTATCGAATAGAGCTTCCCTTAGCAGTTAGTAGTCGTAGAGGGTGTTCCAGTGTCATGCTACATAGTAGAGTCATTGTTGTTTTCCTTGTTCCATTATGGAACAGAGTAAGACACCCAATTTGGGATCGAGTCAGTAAGGACCAAGTGAGTGGTCCAATTCTTTGTACAGGGACACTTGAGAGTTGACCTAGATTAGCGATAGAGAGTCGTACGTCTCATTAGGCTATACCCTTGCCATGTACCAGTGTTCACTATATAGCAATAAAACTCACAAGACACCTTAGTATAGTTGTAGGGTCTGGAGAAGAGAGCTATGAGAGTACACATAATTGACTTTTCACATTGATAAAGATCAAGGAAACATGGTTAGACGTCAGCTTGTATACTTTACACCTGACATAGTTTTCCCAAATGTAGCTCAGACTAGTACCCAGCACAACTCTAAAGAATGATTATTTAATATTATTGATGATGTATTCACGAATTAATTGATTATTGATGATGTATTCACTAATTAATACTATGTCATTCATGTTATAATATTTTATTAATTCATTCATTAATTATTAATTACCGCTCTCATGTTATTATGTATTCATATTTAACTGTGCATTTATATATTTGATAATTATATTATTATTATTATTATTCATGATTAATTGTTGTTAACTATTCATTAATTTATTTATTTATAGAATCATTTATTTATTTGTTTGTTGATTTACTTACTCGTGTATGTGTTAATATTTATTCGCGTTTAGTTGCATATTTATTTAGTGTTCATTATATTATTATTGTTATACATAAATAGTATTTTGTTTATTTCACGTATTTATTATTCATCTATATATTTATAAGTTTATTTATTTATTTATTATTTGTTTATTTATTTATTATTTATTATTTATTTCCATGGGCATTTAAAATGTTATATATTATTTATTATTTTCTTGATGTTATTAGTCTACTAATATTCTTAGTCATTGTTCTTTTACTTGTTTGATTCGTTTTATTTATTTGTTTGTTTATTGCTTGCCATGTCTCGATTTACGTGTCATACGTGTGTTTGTTTATTTGTTTTGCATTGCCCTTTGTTTGATTATTGTTATTGTCAATGTGCGTACACACCACGACCATGCATTATATAGAGTTACCAGTCATTTGTTTAATAGTGGTTCCGATGTAGTGAACACATATGTTTAATAGTCATTTGCATTGCCCTTTGTTTGATTATTGTTATTGTCAATGTGCGAACACATATGCAAGTTACAGTGAGCTCTAAATTAGTGAGAGGGTAATTTCATTCCTGAGAGATCCTGACATCTCTATGACTTGAGCTTCTTCACACCCAGAGAAACATGGAATAGATAGTATTTTTGTGTACAACATGTTTCTTGACTTGTGGTATTAGAGGGCATTGAAAGCAACTGCCTAAGAGTACTCAACCCTTGTGCTCTGGGTCAGGTGTTATATGGAGGTTTAGAAAAGGCTTAGGATACATTCTTCTTCTCGAGAGTGGGATTAGTTATTGCCAAGAAAGGCATTTGTTGAGAGTGGCACAATACCAGTTCAGTTAAGGATACTATCGAGTCTGCAGTCTGATGGCTTATCAATAGATGCCCTTGGGTGTTCACATGGAGAATATATATTATTTTTCTTTCTTGAGAAAATCAGATTTCACATGCCAGTTGTACTAGTTATTTTCCACACCAGTGACACCCGTTGCTGATATTTTTCCTAATATATATGTAGGTCTTACATTCTTATGTCTTTAATTGACTTTAGTGGAAAGATATATATATGTTACACACATTTGTGCTCAGCACGCCATTGTTTTCTTTTGCACTTTTGTTTTTGTTTGATGCATATTCATGTATTTACTTGATGTATCATGATGTGCCTTCCTTTCTCGAAATGCCAAGAAGGTTGTTTCGATCCATTGCTCGTTCAAGCTGTGTAGATTAATTGATTTAGACATGACTCAACTTGATCGTAATCATTTTAATCTGATTATTAGGTAGTCGTTTAGCAATTTGACGTGCAACTAAAAAAATTTTTGGCTTTTGACTAATCAAATCCAAAATCCTAAATAATACATCCAATCTTTTAGTAGTTTTGTAAGTACATTTAAATCAACTTAGGGAATTGTGTTTTGATTAAAAAAGTATATAAATTTGTGACTCAGGCTTGACTCAACATATTGTGAAATAGTGCCCAGTGGGAATCAACTTTGAACTGACTCAGAAGTATTTATACTATTTTTACAATATATTAAATGGCAGATTATATGAAATTAGTAGATATTGTTTTTTTTACACTTAAATGGTTTATATTCTTTTAAAATTATTCATTTAGCTAAATTTAAAAAATATGTTTAATGACTTTCATCAATTACTTGACTTGGTAAATCAAGTATAAAATTTGTGCGTAACTAATGAGTCATTACAGAATTTGACTTGAAAAACTATGGTGTAAAGCCAACGAAAAACAAATTCAAATGATGATTTAAATTAAAAATCTTATTGAATGTGGGTCCACTTTGAGCACCTCTTGGTTGAATTATATTTCTCATGCTATCCTCCTAGTAATTAATACTTACTTTGAATAAGAAAATTTGATTTCTCATATTATTAATTATGTAAATAAATATAGAGAATAATCTTTATAAAATGGCATACTCATAATTTTTTAATTTAAGATCTAATCCAGCTAGTTGAATAGATTTATACTACTATTTACCAAGGAAATTGTGAAACAAGGATATGTAAATGCAATATATATGCTGAAAATGAAATACAATGTAATGATGAGGGGTGTGAATGCTGAATTTTTCTTTGTTTTTATAAATATAATAAGATAAGATACATATTGTTCACCAATGACCAAACCAATGTAGAACTTTCTCATATTCCCATATCCTTGACGAATCATTTATTTTCTTCCATGCCTCATTGTTAGGTAACCTTAAGATGCATGCATTTGAGACCGAATTCTACAATTAAATGTATCACAGCCCCAATTTTATTTGATGAAAATAAATGGTGATACTAAACAATGTTCCAAATGTTTTCATTCTAGTACGACTAGTGTCTCACCGTGTACATTTAAATCACGCAATAATAATTTATCTCCGGTGTAAAGTATTAAATACTTTATGCTTTGATTGTGTTTAAGTCTTTCTTTTTTTATTTTGGACTTTTGTACAGTGCAAATAGTCTAAGTAGGTGATTGTTAAATATTAGATTTATATACGTGTATATTATTTGAGCTATATATACAACTCATATAGCTTATATGAACTACATTTCTATTTAAAGTAAATTAATGGATCCCATTACTCAAAATTTATGTTGATAAATACAAAATAAATAATAAGAGTATATATGAATTTTCAACTCAATCTAATACTTAACCATTTCATCTCAATTATCAAAGTAATCATAATAAATATTAGTTTCAAGCTATCTTCAAACTAGTGCATTTTTTAAAATTTAAAAGTAGGTCATTTTGATGTTAAAAAAATTATCAACATCCTTTTCATAAGCTCTACTTTTCATACATTTAAACCCTGTTACTCAAAATTCATATTGATAAATACAAAATAAATAGTAAGAGTATATATAAATTTTCAACTCAAGCTAATACTTAACCATTTCATCTCAATTATCAAAGTAATCGTAATAAAAATTAATTTCAAGCTATCTTTAAACTAGTACATTTTTAAAAATTTAAAGTACGTCATTTTGATATTAAAAAAATTATCAACATCATTTTCATAAGCTCTACTTTTCAAACATGTAAACTTCGTTACTCAAAATTTATGTTGATAAATGCAAAATAAATAATAAGAGTATATATACATTTTCAACTCAATCTAGTACTCAACCATGTTATCTCAATTATCAAAATAATTGTAATAAAAATTAATTTCAAGCTATCTTTTAGCTAGTGTATTTTTAAAAATTTAAAAGTAGGTCATTTTAATGTTAAAAAATTAAAAAAATTATTAACATCCTTTTCATAAGCTTTCCTTTCATACATGTAAACCTCATTACATGGGACCCATTAAAAATGTTCAAATTAGGGGTGTTGCTCATATAAGCTATATGTAGTGTTGGTCACCTTAATTATTCCCTATTTATAATTGTACATTGCATGTTATCATTAAGGATTAGCTTTAATTAAAATTTGTCAAATAATGTTTAAATTAGTTATTAGTCTATGAGCATGTAATATATGTGAAGTATTATGTGTGGATACTATTTTCTAATTTCCAATACATAATGTGCTAAATTGAAAATAAGATAAATTATAAGGATATAAGTGGTTATAGTCCGAAAAGTTCTACAAACGTTTCTTTTTTGGTATCTCATTGTTTGTGAAACCTTATGCTGAATTTTATAGGATAAAACTGGAAAACTCTAAGAATCTAATTAAGTTTACTTTAATTTAACATCTTTATATTGTAGTTGATTTTGGCCCCATATTGTAGTGATCCTATAAATAACTATATATTTAATTTAATATTTTTACAATTATTTAAATTATTAATTAAATCCATGTATAATTCTAACATACTAAGAAATATCCACAATGTTAACTATCTCCTATTAGTTTTAATCCGTGTATGGATTTAGGTTCTTCATTAAAAAGTAAATCAATAGTTACTATTTCTATTTAAAAATCATCATTAAACATGTTTTTCCTGATTTGTATAATTTCATTTTATGTCCAATGCCCATCTTTGACTATTATAAAATTATACTCATTATTTATCAATCTCTTCATGATAAACTTTGCCTCGAAAATTTTAATCATCGCTGGATAATGTATGTATTATGTTTGATAGCAATCAATAACAACAACAATAATGACTGTGATGATGTTGATAATAAGTCCAACTTTTTCAAGGTATCAATAGAAGAGTTTTTAACGGGAGATAATTTTTTATATTTTGGTGAAGGGAGAATCGAAGCAAATTACCAAACAAGGAAAAGTTTAATGAAAACATAAAAACTACCTTTAAATAAAAAATTCAACAATTTCCTAATTGGAAACAAATACTGATATGGTTCAAAGATATAAATAAATCATCTCAAACAATATACCAATCTTGCTAAAGAAGGTAATGATGACATATAAGGGTCTATTCAGTTGAAATGTAAATAAGGTGGTCAATTTTATATTTTCAAAAGTAAATTCCTTCTAATGTATTTCTTTTCCAATCTAGTAACAGGCCCTAAGTGTAAAACCCTAACTCCGGGTAAGGGTTTTACCAAATTGTAGTTTGTCCCATTCAGGCTAGTCTCAAGTCGGTTAGAACGAGCTCGAGCCAGAATAATTTTAAGAATATGAGTATGAGGCCTAAATGGCCATATTAGCATGTTACGGAGGCTAAGTATGTCCGACATGCATATGATAGTTTTAGTTATGGTACAGTAGAGCATGAGTTATCGGTGTATACACGAGGTATACATTTGATTTTTATGAATTAGCTAGGATTTTAGGCCTAGATATAGGGTGTTGTACTGTTTAGTATCCGTTTGGGATTTTCAGGGTATCACATTGTATGCATCATATGGATTTCAGACCATCAGATTATGACCTATGGGCCCAGCTTGATTACGTTTAGGGTTTCAATACCCATTTACCCTTCTTATCTATATTCCCGCCAATAAAGTCAATTTTAAGACTCAAGTCAGTTTTGACTTTTAACGATCTCGATCCGAGCTTTCTATCCATATGCATAATGAATATACCTATAGGTGAGCCCCACTAGGCCATGAGTTGTCAAACGTTCAGATCGTGCCACATGGCAATATCTGAGCCATACACCCAGCCCTAGCTCCACCCATTTATGTCCGCCCAGTCAACCCAACCAATTTTCTAGTTAACCCAAATAGGGTTGGTTCAGCCCATTCAGTTTGGTATGGTTCAGCTCAGTTCAGTTCGGATTGGTTCAATTCAGCTCATTTTAGAACCATTTTTGCCTGTTCTTATACCGTTTTCGGTAATTCGAGAACCTTTATATTAGTTGTGATGCATAATCACATGATTTAGCATGATTGGATGTTAAGATTATTTTTATTTATTTATTACTTATTTATATATTCATTATTATTTATTTATTTTTATTTATATATTTATCATATATAATGAATGTTTACATGATTATTTGTTTTATTAATATTATATTTACTTATGAATATTAGTCTTATTGTGTTTACTACATTATATATATATATATATATATATATATATTTATTATTTATTTATTTATTTATTCGTTATATGTATGTTATTATTTATTTATCTTTTATTATGTATTCTTGTATTGTATGATTATGATATTATTAATATTCATGATTAATGAGTATTAACTATTTATTTATTTATTTATTAAATTATTATTTATTTATTTATATGTTTATTAATGCGAGTAGATGTTGATATTTACACGTGTTTCCCCGTATATTTATAAAGTATAATTATATTATTATTTTATAATTAGAGTCTTGTTCATGTGTATGTATTTATTATTTATCTAATTATCTATGAGTGCATTTTCTTTATTTATTTATTTATTATTTATTATTTATTATTATTATGTCTCAATTTTTGTGCCACATGTTTAGTTATAAGTTTGTTAGGACTGTTTTATTTATTAGGATGTATTGATGATATGAGCACACACCACAAACGTACATCATATAGAGATGTTAGTATTTTACTTAGTACTGGTTTCCAATGTAGGTTTCGGAGTCCAAGCTCGCCATAGATGTGCTGATATGTTTGGAGCTTGGCCCACAGGTCTATAGGACTCTCCCTCTCTGCTTGACTCCTTACGTATTGAGTTTAATCGTGCTTTAAACATATGACAGCATCGGTGGCGTTTTATCGAATCCCACCGATGTTGGGCCATTTAGTTGTATTTTCTACACATGTTTAATAAAACTACAAGGATGAGATCCCTTGTTAGTTTTTGAACTGAATCTCTAGAAATATATGATACAAGCTTATTTCCTAAGCCTATTATATGAGTACGTGCATTTTTATTGATTTCACGAATAAGAGAGTGACTGGTATGGGATATGTATAGATCACACTAGTACTCCTTCAAACCTTGAGGTAGTGCAGTGTATGAGAGTATTGCGTAATACGGTATATTTCCAGAATTTGTGGCACTAACTTAACTGTTCCTTTGGCCACTCGAGTACCGTGGCAGGTGAAATATAGAAGATGTGAGGGTGTAAGTATTGTATGTATGAATATGAACATTAGCCGTGCATACGAGCGGGCACTTGCTTATGTATGTTTGCTTACCGCCCAGTGTGAGGCAATCTTGAAGTTTTATAAGTTTTCTTGGGTAATGGAATACCCATTTTCCAAATTGTATTAGTTACTTTTTGGACCAATAACACTCGTTACTAACATTTTTCTTATAATATATATAGGTCTTGCAAATCATGAGTCAACTTTAGTGGAAGGACAAATAAGCACTACACACACTTGAGCTCAGCTCATTTATTTCTTTTCTTACTTTTATTTATATGTGATGTGTTTTGACACATATTTAACAATGTCTTCCATTCTCATGACACCAAGAGGGTTGTTTCAATATATTTTATCGATCGAGTCTTACCGACTAACAACTTTAAACATAACTCGACTCGATCATAACATTTCTGATTTGGTTCTCAGGTGAACCAAAATCAGGGTTTTACAAGTTGGTATCAGAGTCATGTCTTGGTCAATTGGGATGGAAGACTTTTGTTTTGAGCAAAGTGTGTGGAGTTGTCCTTAGCCAAGCCGACAGGTATTTCATTTGGTATTTTCTTAGTATTTCAGATTTTTACTCAGTCTGATCTGAGCAATGCATATTACAATAATAGAAATTATGTGATGGATATGAGATCATGATTTCAGTGGATGCCCGCATGGATCTCACTAGTATGTCATGATAAGCTCAGAGACACGTCTTTCCTTATACCATGCTAGAGATTTAGACAACTTATGAGTGTCCACATGCTCAATTACTTAAGGTTGAGTTATATGGTGACCGGGAGTACCTAGAACTTTGGCAACCACATTATAGCCCTTGGCCGCCTTTCGTATGTTACCACATTGGCCATTCCTTGGCACATGGTACACATTATGGACAGAGTCATACAAAATGACACCATATGGAGCTTGGAGTGTGGAGATACTCAGATAGTTTCATGGCATATGAGCGTGAACCATCAAGTGCTTTAAACAGATCCTTGTGGATGGAGGATGTGACTATGCCAGCAGACCACTTAAGCACATGGAACACTTGGAGCACAGATGAGAGTTTCGACAAATGACTTGGATGGACACTTCCAAGAGGTAGCAGTTGATGAGGATGTGTATTGCGGTGAATCTACAGTCCCATGGACACTTCACAGCCTCCCCTCTTCCACTAGTGTGTGTTTGTCCCAAGACTATTGTTGGCTACTCTTCAACAGATAGAGTAATGAACACACTAAGGATAAGTGAGATTACCTTTGACTGTGGATTTAGATAATTGGCAGGATTCTACTTGATCTGCCAAGGCCAAATCAGTGATGGCTATTGAGAACCAGTCAGTGATTATAGGAGCAATCACCCCAGATTGCTGAAGATAAGTGTAAGCTCAGTATTGGATCGCCATTGTATGTGTCACCATTATGATCCAGACCCCCCTAGATCAAACACGGATGGTTGGATAATCTGAGCCGAGTTCGTAGCAGCTACCTCTAAGGAGATAGACACATGGAGATAAACATGCTAGAGACAGTAATGTGTTCATGACGTACATGATCAGGATCGGGCATCAGTACTAAGACAGCACAACCACCTTTTGAGTTGCCCAACCATCAATTGTGATACACTACTATTGATTGAATGCTCACCACTATCATCTATGGTGCACAACCACTGTCCATATATTGCACTATCGCCGACCATGTGGAGCAGTTATTGTGGAGGTAAGGGCCAAGTAGTTACCTCACCCTATAGGAGGATAGCTACTCGAGTATGTTCCTAGCATTGCATAGAGACTACATGTCATAGTTTCGGAGTAGAGTAGGCAAAGATTGAGGATAAGATATAGCTACAGTAGCATCATCCAGGCAGAGAAAAGTTAGGCACAGTAAAATTATATGGACGTGATGGTACATGATTGATTTCACCAGCCATCTTGTATACCATCGCCTTGACCTGACATCATTGGGTCAGATGTAGTGATAGTCTTATAGGGATCAGCAGACAGTGTTAGTGAGTCTTTTAGGGATGTATATGGACATAGTTAGAGAACATGATAGTATGATATCCATAGGGGATGACCATAGTGGTTAGATTGTTCACTCAGCGTGACAGCATACGTGTGACCCACAGTCAGGGTCAGACATATTAGATGGTTAGCAGATGATCAGATATGCAGTTTAACTCATTTAGAGTTTGGCCTAGTCAGAGAGAAATGTTTGACTCGTATTAGAATTTTGGCATAGATAATGGGTTTAGTTAAGGAGCGCCCTTAGGGAGACAGTCCTTGTGCTTCACCAGCACAATTAGGTTCTTACATTGAGACATAGGAATTAGCCTTTATCCCGAGTAAAGGAGGTAGCTTTGTGGTATTGTTTAGGACTTACAATGTTGGTAGCCGATGACAGACTAGTCTGGACGAGACAACTTCACCCAAGCTTGGGACCGATGCAGATAAGTACTTCAGTCAGACTATACCATACTAACCAGATAGAAGGACACCAGTGTATGCTCATCTTAACTTATAGTTTTTCTTGAAATTCTACTATAATGGTAGTAGTCATGTGAGTTAAGATTAGTGCAACAAATTGGTATGGGACGGCAGGTCACACACCACTGAAGAGCTGATGAGATATGTGTCAACCTCACTATGAGTCCCTGTAAACTCGAGGGGAGATAGTGGTTCTTTGGGTTGTTTGAACCCCATTCGTTTAGAAGTGTGTGACTAGTACGGTATCAAGAAACACATGCCTACTATTAGTTGATTAAACTAGAGCCACTTAGGAGCCGTCTCTTCGACTTGTCTTTGATTGGTTGTTTCATAGGTTGGCCACCTATGGCGGGGTCCAATTATGATGATCTTGGAAGCATGTCCATGATGGACCTACCCATATATTTGAGACACCAAGTATCCTATACAAAGTTTCATTGCCCCATTGTGATTTAGACGAAGATCCTTACACCACCATAGATAGAGACACAATGTTTTCTACGAGAGCTCTATCTCTTTTCATTTGACCAGAGATGTCAAACAGAGCCGAGCCTCTACCTGTGTATTTTCACACTCACCCTTCCAAGTATATCTGTCCTACCATCAATTTACCAGATGGTTGAGATGAGCAAACATTGACCAGTGCACATACCACAGACCAGATGCAAATCCTACGGTTCCATGCAGATGAGCAAACATTGACCAGGTGTTATCACCTCCATTTTATCACAAAGAGCCCTCTTTAGCTGCAGTTAGTGGTTATATAATTTGTTACGAGAGCCATAACACACATTAGAGTTATAGCAGCTATCCGTGTTCCATTATGGAATAGAGTGAGATATTTATTCAAGACCGAGTTGGCTAGGACCTGTGAGCGATCCAGTTCCTCATATAGGGACACCTGAGTGTTTGACTTAGACTAGCAAGAGTGAACTATATAGACCATTAACATATACCCTTATTTGGAACTAGAGTCCACCATATGCAAGCAGGGCTCGCAAGACACCCTAATATAGCCATATAACCTGAAGCAGAGTGCCATGAGGGTACACGTAGTTTGCCTATCACATTGATGAGGATCAGGGAGATATTGATAAACGTTAGGCCACATACCTCGCACTGAGATAGATTTCCTAATGTAGTTCAGACTAGTACTTTGTAGTACTTTAGAGTACCTACTTGACCACCTAGTAGACCCTTAGGGGTGAGCTTAGATTTTTCCCGCCGAGGTCATTGCATTTCAGTCCCCATAGTTTGCACTGACCCTAGGAGCTAGTCTTGTGAGACGATTTGAGCATGTATGGTCAATCCAATTAGATGATTCCAGCATGTATGACATGTTTCACCATATGATTCGGTCACGTATAGTCATCCAACTTGATTATTAAAGAGTTAGTGATCTTTGTCAATGTTTAGTGTTCCAGCATCATGTTGGTCTATTTGGGCTATATGCAGCTAGCCTTTGAGGGAGAGCTACTCTCCGGATTATAGCTCAACAACTTAAGTTTTGCCAGCTCAGTGGCATCTTCAATTGAGTCTTCCAATCGTAGTTGATATAAGAAATTCCGAGAACGAAATTTTCATAAGGAGGAGAGGTTGTAAACCCCCAACTTTGCGTAAGGGATCTTACCTGTTTGTAGTTTGTCCGATTTGGGTCAGTCTCAAGTCGGTTAGACCGAGCTATAGTTAGAACAATTTGTAAGAATATGAGTATGAGACCATGATGGCCATATGAGCATGTTATGGAGGCTGAGTACGCTCGACATGCATATGATAGTTTCAGTTATGATACAGTAGAGAATGAGTTATCAGTGTATACATGAAGTATACATATGATTTTTATGAGTTAGCCAGGATTTTAGGCCTAGATCTAGACCATTGTAGCATTTAGTGTCTGTTTGGGATTTTTAGGGTATCTCATTGCATGCATCATAGGGATTTCAGATCATCGAATTGTGCCCCATGGACCCAGCTCGATTGCATTTAGGGTTTCAAGGCCCATTTACCCTTCTTGTCTCGATTCCCACCCATAAAGTCAATTTTAAGACTTGAGTTAGTTTTGACATTGGATGGTCTCGATCCAAGCTTTCATATATACATAGGTGGGCCCACTAGGTCACAAGTTGTACAACGTCTAGATCGTGCCACATGGCAAGATCTGAGCCATACACCCAACCCTAGCTCCACCCATTTATTTCTAGTGATGTCCCTCAATTTTGGATGTTTTCACTTAAGCTCCATCACCACTTCGGCATGCCGCTGGTGAGTCTTCACCTCACCCCCAACTACCGAACCGACACCCCGATGACCGCTTTGCAGCCGGCTATCTATCCGTACCCTTGATGATCACCGGCGCCGACACAGTCACCCCCGTGACAAAGTTCTTGAAGCAGGTTTCCTCCGCCTCCGCCGCCGTGCCGCCGTTTGAGTCATTTTCGGGCGTCGGCGAGCCACCTCTAGCCGATCTAACCACCCCAACAGCTTTCCCTCGCTAAGATCTTCCATTTGAGACTGACACGGACCTCTCCCTTGACTGCATTCGCTACCGGCGACGTCACCACACACGATGGCGATACCTCCCCTTCCACCCCGATTTTCAGCCACGGGTCGGACTCCGCCGACCGCCACCACCATTATGATCCTCATCACATAGGCCATCTGCCCCCAATCTTGCCCGTGTTTGTGTCCACGCTATCGCGTCTGCATCTGCATTTGCCTACCTGATCTTGTTCACCAACTTGCCAACCCATGTCTGAGTTTGCCAATCTGGTTCATATCCGCCCTGTCAACCCAACCCATTTCCCAATTAACCCAGGCCAGGTTGGTTCAGCCCATTCGGTTTTGTCTGGTTCAACTTGGTTCGGTCCGGTTCAACTCATTTTCGATCTGTTTTCATCCATTCTTGCACCGTTTTCGATAATTTGAGAACCTCTATATTAGTTGTGATGCATATTCGTATGATTTAGCATGATTGGATGTTATGATTATTTTTATTTATTTTTTGTTTTATTTATTTATTTACTTATTTATTTATTCATTATTATTTATTTATTTATTTTTATATATTTATCATATATGATGAATGTTTACAAGATTATTTGCTATTATTAATATTATATTTACTTATGAATATTTGTTTTATTATCTTTACTAAATTGCATATACTTATTTATTTATTTATTTATTCGTTATGTGTAATGTTATTATTTATTTGTATTTAATTATGTATTCTTGTATTGTATGACTATGATATTATTAATATTCATGATTAATGAGTATTAACTAATTATTTATTTATTTATTGATTTATTAAATTATTATATATTTATTTATTTATTATTTATATGTTTACTAATACGAGTATATATTGATATTTACTCGTGTTTACCTGTATATTTATATAGTATAATTATATTATTATTTTATGATTAGAGTATTGTTCATGTTTATATATTTATTATTTATCTAATTATCTATGAGTGCATTTTATTTATTTATTTATTCATTTTTTATTATATTATGTCACAATTTTCATGCCACATATTTAATTATAGGTTTGTTAGCACTGTTTTCTTTATTATGATGTATTGATGATATGAACACACACTACAAGCATGCATAATATAGAGATGTTAATATTTTACTTAGTAGTGGTTCCGATGTAGGTTTCGGAGTCCAAGCTCACTGTAGATGTACTGATATGCTTGGAGCTTGGACCACAGGTCCGTAGGACTCTCCCTCTCTACTTGACTCATTGCGTATCAAGTTCAATCATGTTTTAGACATAAGACGCATCGGCGGTGTTTTTCAAATCCCTATAATGTTGGGCCATTTAGCTATGTTTTCTACACATGTTTAATAAAACTATAAGGATGAGATCTCTTGTTGGTTTTCGAACTGAAACTCCAGAAATATATGATACAAGCCTCTTTCCTAAGCCTATTATATTAGTACGTGCATATTTATTGATTTTACAAATAAAAGAGTGAGCGATATGGAGATATGTATGGATCACACTACTACTCCTTTAAACCCTAAGGTAGTGTGTTGTATGAGGTATTACGTAACACATCACATTTTCAGAATTTGTGGCACTAACTTAACTATTCCTTTTACCACTCGAGTACCGTAGGGGGTGTAATATGGAGGATATGAGGGCGTAAGAGTTGTATGTATGAATATAATTATGTGCCATATATGTTAGCCGACACTTGTTTAAGTATGTTTGCTTAGAGCCCAGTGTGAGGCAATTCTGAAGTTTCATAAGTATCCGTGGGTAATGGAATACCCATTTGCCAATTTGTATTAGTTATTTTTGGACTAATAACACTCATTACTGATGTTTTTTATATAATATATGTAGGTCTTATAAATCCTGGGTCGACTTTGGTGGGAGTTTAGATAAATGGTACACACACCTGAGCTCAATGTAGTTATTTACTTTCTTACTTTCATTTATATTTGATGTGTTTTAACGCGTATTTAATGATGCCTTCCATTCTTATATCACCAAGAATGTTGTTTCAATCTATTTTATTGATCGAGTCTTATCGACTAACAACTTTAAACATGATTCGACTCGATCGTAATATTTCTGATTCGGTTCTTAGGTGAACCGAAATCGGGGTGTTACACTAAGTCACTAACATTATGAGCGTGTGTTGGCTAGTTGTAACACCTCAAATCCGGTTCACACTCGTGAACCGAACCGGCATGTTACCAGCCCCGGTTAGGTCGGCTAACCCGAACCTAACTCATACGGATCCAATCTCGGCGTCTTAAGATGTAGATACGACTTGTCATGCATGGATAAATTCATAAAACCCTAACATGATACTACATGGATGACATGCAACCAATTTTCACATCATTACAATTACGGTAAAAATCCTGAAATAAAACCGTCAGGGTCTCCCCTAAAAGTGCAATTATGGGCCCACCCTGTCAAAATAATATCATATATATATATATATATATATACACACACATACACACACATGCATCCATGATTTCATTCACACAAAATCTAACATATTATGAATTCATTCTGAAGCTTGGGTCTCAACCCACTACGCTTCCGCTGCTCAACTCTGATCATATTTTGCATTCTGTTATCGTGTCTTAGCATTTCATTCACATCATATCATCATGCTCAAACATTTAATCATGTCATTCACAATATAATAACATAATAATACAATATTAAACATTCAGAAATCTAACATGTGTGTGTACAAGACCTCATTGCTCCTCCGTCCAAGCTGGCTCCTCCAACTCGTGATTATTACCTACATATAGTATAAAAACACGTCAGTAACAAGTGTTACTGGTCCGGAAAATAAAATAACTATAACAAACTGGCTATGAGAGCAAACTCTCATATGAAAGAAAACAGCATATACTCCACGTGAACACTCTGAAGGGCACTACTGAGGAGCCACTGGGCTGCAGACCCGGTAGCATCCCGAACTTACTGTCTGCTGCTGGTACTATGCCGCTCTCGGCACTTCTTTTTCAGTACTTCTCGTGAAACTTTATCCTAAGCCCTCTCCTTACCTCCATATTTCTCCTGGCCTTGAGCACGAAGGCCGAGTACTCTCAGGCAGTCGCCTTTAGTACCCTTTGAACCACAAGTCCGGACATGCGCTGTACTAAACAGTACCCGTAAACCTCCACGTTCTCCGGGTGTGAGGAACTCAAACGCGGAGTTGTCAGGATCCCTCGGGAATGGAACAGTCCACTGGCACTAATCCAGAGCCCGCTTTGACTGTCACGGCATCCTCTGCATGGTACGTGCAGTCGATTTCTCCATCTCTCGTCTCACAGAAAACGCGAAAACTACATATATATAGGGCTTGGGTAGGGAGTTATATAATAGGCCCGAAGGCAACTTTTGGTGGATCTTGTTTTCGAAATCAACCTCGAGGGATCTCATCCTCGAGGGGTTATTAATCCGGAAAATGTTCGATTAAATGGCCCGAGTTAAGTGGGATCCGATAAAACGCCACTTAACCCGTCCTGCAGGCAATAAATCAAACATACAATAGAAAAGAGTAAAACGAGACGAGTCCTAAACGGACCTGGTAGAAGCTCCAAGCGTGTCATCGCGCCTAGGCGGCGAGCTCCTACTCCGTACCTACACATCAAAACTAAATACTAACGCCCACTAACTACATGATGCATCAAAATCAATGAATCACACACAACACCATCATCATCCATCACAATGACCACTCAAATAATCATAAAAGTAAATAATCCTAACTCGTCCTATTCATACCAATTTTACTGTGTTTTTCTAAGTTATCTCATGATCACTTATCATGCTGAGACTCGATCTATCTCATTAGATCACTTACTATTCATTCACTAACAATCTCATCATGCACATCTTTACTTTATTCATGATCAAGACATTAATCATGATAATTAATCAACCCTAGCATGTTATGCTAACAATTATCATCAATTTTAAATAAATCAATCGGAGGTAATTATACCTCACATCGTCGGCAATCGGCGACGGCTAGGGTTCCGTCGCGCGTCTCGGAGCTCAAATTTGGCGCTCATCGGCGTCCGAAGCTCGATCGGGCTCCACTGGGTGAGCCCCGCGGAAGATCCGGTGAATTCCGGCGAATCCCAGAAATTCCGATTTTTCCGGCGGTTTTCCGGCGACTTCCAGTGGTTTTCCGGCGACAATCGCCGGCGGCGTCTACTGGTCGGAAAGGGGTCGTGTTGGGTACCCTCGGAACCGGCTCGGCGACCCCGACTCATCTATGACCTCAGCGTGGCCAATGGAGGCGGCGGCTCGCCGGAAAATGGCAAAACAGAGCCGGCGGCGATGGGACGCTAGATCCGGCCAACCACGGCGGCTATGGCCTCCGTTCCAGTCGGGGAAGGTCGCTGGAAGGCTGAGGGTGCTGAGGCGACCGACCGATCGCGGCGGCGCTGGTCGCCGGCGGCGGAATCGGCGACGGAAGTGCAACGCGGGCGCGGCGTCGCGGCGTGGCTTCCTCGCGTCGCGGCAGTCCGATGAGGGCCGGACCTAGTCGGGGCGGCAGGGCGACGTCGTCGCCGAGCTGGGCGGCGTCGGTCGACGGCCAGGCGGCGCCGACAGCGGCGGCGGTGGCGCGCGAACAGGGGCGGCGCGGCACGAGGGTTTGGGCGTGGGGAGAAAAGGTCGGGGCGGAGAAGAAAGGTTGGGTGGCAAACTTGTAATTAAGACTTGACTCGTCTCCGGCTCGAGTCAAGTATAATAACTAAGTCATATTAAATCCTAAAAAAATTCATAAAAATCGGGAAAAATCCCGTAAAATCAAACAACACACAAAAAAATCATAATGATATGCTCTAGAACTATCAACCCACCCGAAATGCCCGTAACGCGTCCTAACGCGATAAACGGCCTAAAACTAATTCTACGATCCATTATATATAAAAATAATAAAAAAATCACTGGCATACTCTCATATATTCTGATAACTCATTCTGTTCTGCTGTGTTCATGACGTTATCATCATATACTTGGGTACGCATGACCCTCATAGCTCATACACGCGACCGGCGTCGGCTCGGTACACGTGTCCTGAAACTGACTCAACTCGAAAAATAACGGTCGACCCGACCGGTTCTGAATATAAAACCCTAACTCGAATCGTGGGTTTTACACTAATAGTGACAACATTGTATCTTTCGTGCTTTAGAAAAAATAAAGCCATGGTCCATATAATGCTTTGAAAGGAAGAAAGTGCATGCAAAATTTTGCATTATTGCCTGTTTTCAACTGTTTATACCGTGAGATAGAGACACCCGTGAATGTTGACGATGGTATTTGACTGCTTGGAAAGAAGAAATTGTGGAATTGAGTGATGATCCAGCTTCCAAGCTGGCCATTTCTTAGCTTATAACGTAGGCAGCTCCTTCCCATCTTTGGAAGGCGTTTTGCTCATGGTTTTAAACACCAGACATGACTTTAAAATATGAAAAATTCATATAGGTCAGAAATCAGGTAGTGTACAATCAAACCTGGTACAACACCAATTCAATGTTAATTATTATTTTAGAAAAAAATGTAGTCAACCACACTTTACAGATCACATTGTTTGTCTACTGCCAAACCCAATCGTACCTAGCCATTTGAGGCTGCCGAACCTAATTGCCATAATAACCGACACTAATCATGGCCAAATTTTTACTCGTGTCTCAATAGCTGTGTACCCCTAGACATGCCGCACTTTTTTAAGCTTAATAACTGGGTTATTTTTACATGTTAGTATAAATGTTTTATAAAAGTGAAAATAATGAACCTATTTATTAAGCCTAAAATACCTCGGACGCGTCTAAGGATACATCTGTTAAGGTATAAGTAAAAATCTATGGTTATATAATTAAATTCGGACAAAAAAATCAGATGTCAAGAATCAAAATGTTTCAAACATGGTTGAACTCGATCTTTTATTAGAAATTTATATTAATTGTCTAAAATTTGTGGTACACTCTAATATTTTCCCGTTATTAAAAAAAATCTCTTTCTCACGAAAGAACAATATTAATTTCACTTACTTAATCACATTTTCTTTCAATTTTTCTCGGTTTCTCTTTAGATTGGTATGAAAATCAAAATCATTAAAATGTTTTATATATTTGATTAATAAAATACAACGTGATCTTGAAGAGGAACCATTCCCTGTTCAACATGTTTCTAATTAGGCTTAATCATTTTCTAAAGTATTTTAGTTACAAAATTTTAAAATATAAACAACGTCATTAGTTCATGAATTATGTTGGTCTCTAGGTTTAATTAAAGCAAATTAGAGGATTAATTTGTCTTTGTTTGTTTGTTATTTCTAGTCATAATTGGTCGGTCGAATTTTAAAATATTTTGTACTAATTTTGATAATAAATAAACCAAATGTTATTAAATTGTGATTTGTGATACACTAAATTAGCATAGCATAGCAAGAAGTTATTACCATTTTTATTAAATAGAGAAAGTCTTTATACTTATTTCTAGTAGTTGTTCACAATTAATGTAACTCCCCAATTCGGCCCAAAGGGATAGATCGAATCGTGATATTATAAATTGAAAAGCTACTCATTGAGCTATTATGTACAAACGTTTTACAGTGGATCTTCACCATCTATGTGGACTGAAAAGCTACTCATTGAGCTATTATGTACAAACATTTTGCAGCGGATCTTCACCATCTATGTGGCTTAAAAAGGACATCTTACTAGATTTTCATAGAAAGTGTGTAGAATCATACTATATAAGTTTGATCTTAGACTTAAAACTCTTATATAACACTTCAAGCACAAGTGAGGCCACACCTCCCCTATGACTAAGAAGGTAACTTCAAAAATGCAATGATCACTATGAGCTATACGGAGGCAACATCTCCAATGCAGCTAAGAGGTTGAGTACTTGAAGTATGTTATGACATGCTCTAAATCTTATACTTAGTTTCAATGTTTAGATAAGATAATTTGATTACTTAATGGGGTTGAGTGCGATAGCATAAATAGTTGGGTCATGCTTACCTGTTCTACATACCCCGCATCATCGGATGCTAGGGCATCATATTGTAACACCCGGTCTTCACGTGGGTTTTTTGTGTGATAAGACTCGCACGCTCCTTCTACCTACATTTCTTTACACACACAAACACACGCAACTACAATTAAATAAATTTTGTGTACATGGATTTGCTCCTCGTCATGTTCTAAGACTCTGAGGCTTATACACCCTACAAACGATGGTTAGCCTTCACCCCAATGTTTATTCGCTCCACATTGGTAATAATAATATAAAGAGCAAAGCATTAAACACACGTGCACAAATGGCATACCATATCCAATCCAAAATCATACAAAGTTTATAATAGGTTTAGAGCTTATGCCCACAAATACAGTCATCCAAAAATAGGGTTTAATACATTACACACATAATACAACCCCCACCACCACCATTGAGCCTCCAATCCGTGTGCCTAGGACTGCCAATGTAATGGGACCTCACCTACATGCATATAGAGAGAAACATCAATAAATAATCAAGTTTGATTACCGATCCGAAATAATTATCAATAAAATAATACTGGTAAATGGGTATTCCATTACCCACAAGAACTTAGAAAATTTCAGAAAGCCTCATAAGGTTGTAACCAATAACAACATATAATAAAGGTCAGCACATAAAAGAGTACTAATATGATTCATATTACCTGTACAAATCTCTCTTGTTCGTAAAACCATAAACCCTCATACTTATACTTATTAGGTTTGGGAAGGACGTCTATAATATGATTTCTAGATTTTGTCTATCAAAAATCATCAAGGGCTTTCAACCTTGAAGTTTTGTTAAACTTAAGGAAAACACAGTTAAATAACCCGACAACAGAGGGATCCGATAAAATGCCGCTAACGCTATCCTACGTCTAAAATACGATTAAACTCGACACTTAAGGAGTCAAGCAGATATGAAGTAAAAGGAGAGTCTTAAGGAATTGGATGAGTGAAGCTTCACATCCTAGATCGACGGCTCACCTCATGAACGTATCGCATAGATGAAATTGAGTCAGACTTGGATAACATTGGCGTGGACATTGAGTCAAAGTCTCAACACTTGCACAATACATAAGGCAGTTAATTAACTTAATTACTAGAATACAAGAGTGTTAAACATCATTAGGTTTCTTAATTAAGGTTTAGTTGGAAAAATCTAATACTTAGGTTTAATCAAATGGACATAACTGGATGACTTTTTGGATGGCCTAAACAGTGTCAAAATGGACTAATTTTTGGACCAGTTGGCCCCAATACTCTAAGGTTTGGGTATAAAATTTATCAAGTTCTGGCCCAAGGTCCAACATGTTAAAGAAGGCACACTAATTTTGGGCTAAGGTGTTGAGCACAGTGTTTCTGGGCCTCACACCAAATTTGCTATATGTCGTTCGTGGGCTCAAAGACTTCAAGTAGGCTAGGGTAAGTGGGTGTAGTTATCCATCACCATGGGTTTGAATCCAGTGAGAGTTCAGTTCAAACTTTAAGTAGTTAAGCCTGAGTAGACTCAGAAATGGGAGGTATTAGCCAAGTCAATTCTAGAGCTAGGCGGACCTATTGGGTTTTGAAAAATCCTAACTCAGGATTGACTGAGCCAAATGCTCCCAAATTTTACTATGTTATTATTAGGACAAAAACCTAAGGTTTGGAAGATATTTCATGTAACTTTGTTGGCATTTGACTAGTATTTCGGATTTTACATTCAGAGTTAAGGAACTACCCTAATTCCTGCACATTCTAAAATACCGATTAAGCTAGCCACAAAAATGATTTTTAATTAGTACCAAAACTTACATGTTTTCATTAGACAATAATATAGTCATTATTTATTTTTTACAGATTTAATAACCACTTTTATTTAGCTCACTAAGGAACACAATCTTAGAGCATGGTAAAGCAGACACATATCACAGCGAACACACCAAGTAGTTAGGCATTTTTTTTATGCTATTTAAGTAGTTATTTTAGTGTCATAAATCAAAAAGCATGAAAAAGATGGACATGATTAGCTACCTACATCACTGTGTAAAAATTGGGGAAATAGGTGGCCAGGTCAAAGGTACAGTGAAAGTTGCCATCTTTTATTTAGATCTACAAGATCATACATGCCATACCAGATGAAGTGATCAACATATATTATGTAGATCCTTCTTGTTTGAGTGAAGCAAGACACATGGCATGCAGAAAGGCCACCTACAATACGAGATAAAAATTTTACACTAAAGCAGTGCATGTAAACTATGCCACAACATTCAAAATAATATATCTATTTTTATACACATTAAAATGAGATGATTCTAAAGCGTAATGACTCCTAACACAGAAATATATATGAGAAAAATACCACAAAAATTCAAACAAGAGGACAAATATACAAACAACACCATACAACAATAGAGAGAGGTAGAAAGGAGGGACCTTTACCTCAAGGGGAATCAAGGGCAGGTCTTTTGGTGTTTCCTACCCCAAGACCTAGTAACTTAGGTGGCTTGACTGGGCTTGGAGAGGCCTAGGAGAGGCTAGGAGGAGCTGGGAGGAATGAGGGAAGCAACGGAGCAAAGGGGGTGTCGGAGCAAAAGGGAAGCAAGAGGTGAAAAGCTTGGAATTAGGCCTCTATTCATAACCAAAGAAACTGGGTTAGCACAAGGACACTGGGAGGGTGTCTTTGCACTATACACTGCCAAGCCGGACCATTGAACGTGAGATAACCTAGGCACACGATCTGCTGAATCTAATCGCACTCAAGTTTGGGTCAACTCTAGGGCACAAGGGTGTTGGCGCAGCGCCATTGTGCCAGGGGAAAAGGGGAGAAATTCAAATTTTGGGTGCAAGGGCATTGTGCCAGTGCCATTGCACAAAAACCTGAAACCCTAACCCTATCGAGGCTAGCGCAAGGGCGATGGGGAAGCCCCGTTGAGCCAAATGCAAGCTGCATGCACTTAGGGTTTTCACCCTAAGATGGTCAAGGTGACCACTGGAAGCGCGTCGCAGGTCCAGTGAGGGCTAAGATTTGATCGAGAGGGTTGTAAATACGCAACAAACACACTTTAGACTAGCAATAGGCTCCGTTCTAATATCTAATTAGACTCTACTCGACCAAACCAAAAAGGAAAAGGCCACGCATGTAGCATCCAACAGGGGTACCAAAGTCGAAAGAGGCTAAGGCCGAGCAACCATATTCCATATTGTACTCAAATCATTGAAAGAATAGCTGAACTCCACTAACCCAATTTGGGAACTGACCGAACCGACTCGAACAAACAGATCGGGTTTTATAGTTAAATACCAAGCATAGAGCTATGACTAGTGACACAACAAATCATAGCATACCCAATTAAAATTATTACTGTCTTCACTAAAATAGAAAAAGTGTATACAGTTAATTCTAAAAATTTTCGCCACTTTTAATTAATAGCAAGTCTTGAGTTGTGAGCTGTGATCACGGAGGCATAGCATCCCTAGTATAGTTCTTTTGTTAAAACAGATCTTAATTATATTCCTCACACCCCCAACCCCCC
This sequence comes from Piper betle, assembly GCA_033002965.1. Lineage (NCBI taxonomy): Eukaryota > Viridiplantae > Streptophyta > Magnoliopsida > Piperales > Piperaceae > Piper > Piper betle. The sequence continues at coordinate 79,327 of JAURVB010002337.1, read as the reverse complement.
CCCCCACCCCCACCAAAAAAACAGAATCTTCCCTTTTTTAAATTTTAGGATACGGACATACAATGCCTGCTGTCAATGAATTCATGTTTGAGATGTAGACATACAATGCCAATAATCATTTTTTGCTCATATGTGATAAAAAAACATCACCAGTTCTCAGCTGCTGCTTTCATGATTAAGGCTGAAATATTGAATCATAAATAGTTTTTTTCTCCATGCTAATCATAATTAATAGTCACCACTTATTCAATTAAGTTTGGCACACCTACATGTATATACACACCATAACATATTAAGTGATAACAAAAATTCGTAGATGCATCTCTTGTGAGTGCAACAAAACAAATAACATGAAAATATATCATCTACAATGCACGATATAATTTTTCTACTGGAATAGTGCATAATAGTGAATATTCAGCATTTAGAAATACACAACTATTTTTATACAGCTTTAACTTAGATGAAACCAAGTTTTTAATGCTCCTAGGACATAGATCTATATGAATAAAATAACATACATATCAAAACAGAACATCATAGCAACCAAAAAGTCATAAAATCCTTGGCAAGAGGGGCAAAGGTGTGACCTTTACCTCAACCAGTCCGTAGGGGAGGTCTCTTAGGGTTTCTTACCCTAAGACCTTCAACCATAGGGCTTGGACATGCTTGGAGAGGCCTAGAGGAGGTGGAGAAGGGATGGAGAAGAGGGGAGGAGAGGGGATGGTCGGAGGTGAAGAGAGGAAGGGTGAAAAGTGGGAGGAGGGGGCCGTTATTGAAGTTGAAAAAGCTCTCAACGCAAGGGTGCGCTCTTAACCCTTTGTGCTAGCGTCAGCAAGCTAGATTATGGAAAGCTAGAAATTCCAGGAACGCGAACTGTTGAACTGAACTGCACGAAAGTTTGAGTCAACTTCTGAGCTCAAGGGCACTGGTGTAGCACCTTTGTGCCCTTACCCTAAATTTGCTAAATGGCGCTCAGAGGGCGCCCTTGCACTCAATGCAGGTTGCGGGTACTTAGGATTTTTACCATAAGGAGATCGTGTGACCTTGGGAATTGCATCATGGCCCTGCAGGGGTTAGGATCGATCAAAAAGGGTTCAAACACGCAGACAAATGCCCTAGATTTGCCCTAAACCTAAATAGACTCGAGTCAAAAGAAAATTAAAAGAAAAACTAAGATGGCGTAGTGTCTAGCCAGGCAGCATATAGCATCGGGGAGACTAAGGTCATGGCTCGTACGTGCATATCATAAATACTTACATATAAAAATGGCCAAACATGCAATTTGATCTGGTCGTGACTAAACCAAAACTTAAATTATTGGGCAAAAAAACACAGGTTTTAGAGGATTCAGGTATATCAGAAATCCAAATTCATTCATAATCTCCCCTGGTTGACCCATAATCTATTTCTTTCATATTTTATACTTTTTTTTGCTTGTTTGTTATTCTTTTTTCCAAAGCAACTTTTTTGCTTCTTAATTTCATTCATCTGAGCCAAACTCAGAAGGGATCGCGGACAGTGAGAATTTTTTATCTTTTGGATTTTGTCTTGTTAGGGACCTTCATCCATGGTTCAAAGCACAAGATTCCTAATTTCCTACCATCCTTTGTCTTCCATGGAAACTACAACAGACCCACGCTCTTTTGTTAATATATTTATATATATAGGTATGCGTTGATCACCTAACCCGCCGTTCATGTGCTCCTCACTCTTTTTTGTCACTTGGGTTCATCTCTCTGTTCGATCCATGAACCATGCCTCCCATTCATGGAGATTCATGGCAGCAGCCCTCTTTGCTGCGTTTCACCTACAATGCCTGGTGGGTGTGTCTTCATTTGTGCAGGACAGGGTCGACAAGCTGCCCGGCCAGCCTTCCGTGAGCTTCCAACAGTTCTCGGGCTACGTCACTGTGGATGACAAGAAGCAGCGAGCACTGTTCTACTACTTTGTGGAGGCAGAGACTGACCCAGCTTCCAAGCCGCTCGTTCTCTGGCTCAATGGAGGTTCTGATTTAGTCCTTGGGTTTCATTTTACATTTTTCTGAAAATTTATGAGCATTCAAGTTTATTTGAGTATCTTGTTTAGATGTGTTATGTTGTTGTGCTTTAAATGCCTTGTGAAGTGGGTAGATCTGCAGCTATAGTAATTTGGTTTGTGGGTTTTCTTCTTTGGATGTGAATTCTTGTCGCAGGACCTGGGTGTTCTTCCGTTGGAGTGGGAGCATTTGGAGAGAATGGGCCTTTCAGACCTGGTGGAGAGGTGTTGCTAAGAAATGATTATAGCTGGAACAAAGGTACTGGGTTCTTTGTTACACTTGCAATTGCCGAATGGATGATTTTTTGAAGGTGGTGCTAATGTGGGTTGTTGCAGAGGCTAATATGTTGTATCTGGAGACACCAGCAGGGGTTGGATTCTCCTATTCCACATATTCCTCTTTCTATGAGGGGGTGGATGATGAGATAACAGGTATGTGTATTTTTTTTCCCCAGCTCCTCTCTCTGACTATGTTAGTTCCCTTCTTTCTCTTAGATATATGCGAAGGGCAGCTGTTCCTTCTAAAGGATTGAGCCTTTTAATTTTGGCCTGCTATAAAGATAAAAATTTATAGCTAAATTAACTTGCAATTTTATTGAATTGAATGTACAAATTTAATGAGCTGTTCTTTTTGTTTGCTTTTTGTAATTAGTCTTCACACAGAACTTGAAGATAGCAGTAGATTAATCTATTTATCTATCTAGCAATAGCTTGGCAATGTCGTTGGTATAGGTTGTCCACCTAAGCTTTAATTTTAATCTTTTCATGGTTTTTTTTCAGTGGGTTATTGTTTCTAAATTATGGTTTCTGCTCTTTCTGCAGCTAGAGATAATTTAGTATTTCTACAACGGTGGTTCTTGAAATTTCCTCAGTATAAGTCAAGAGATCTTTTCATTACTGGAGAAAGCTATGCAGGTATATCAATGTCTAAATCTCTTTGTGCATCTTTTTCATTTAAATCTTGGAGTTTGAAATGATTTAATTGTAGAGAGGCATTTACAATCTCACTCCAATATTCTGTTCATGTATAGGCCATTATATTCCCCAGTTGGCCCAACTTATGGTAGAATTCAACAAAAAGAGAAGCTTTTTATCTTAAAGGAATCGCTGTAAGTAATATAATACGAATATTACGCAAGTCAAAAGAGAACCTGCATCCACATTTTGTGATTCTCTTCCTGCTGCTAACTTGGTTTCTCATTGATTATAGTTGGGGAATCCACTATTGGATTTATCTACGGACTTCAATTCAAGGGCTGCATTCTTTTGGTCACATGGTTTAATATCAGACTCAACATACAAAGCTTTCACTTCAGTTTGTAATTTCTCGCGGTATGTCATTGAACGCTTTAGGGGGCATTCCTCCCCTGCTTGCTCAAAGGTTCTGAGCCTGGTGAGCAGAGAAACAAGTCAATATATTGACAAATATGATGTTACTCTTGATGTGTGTATATCGTCAGTTCTATCACAATCTAAAGTTCTGATGCCTCAAGTAAGACTTCTAATGCTTGCAATCACTTTTTATACTTTTGTTACAGTTCCCTTTGTTTTTTCATATGTGGAGTTTATTAAAATATTTTGTTATAATATTCAGGTAGAAGCTGTGAGTCTAGATGTATGCCAGGAAGATAAAACAGTCGATTATTTAAACAGGAAGGATGTGCAAAGGGCCCTGCATGCTCATCTCAAAGGAGTTAATAAATGGACTGTTTGCAGCAGGTTGTAATTAGTTGTTTTTTAATCACTATGCTAATTGCCTATTTTGAAATGCAGATTTTGTATTCCAGGAAACTTTATTGATCACTTGTATGTGTACGATTGTTCGAGTGTTTCTTTATATTGTCTTGCAGTGTTCTAGAGTATGAGACCAATAACTTAGAGATACCTACAATTTTAGCAGTGGGTTCACTGATCAAATCTGGCATTCCAGTCTTGGTGTACAGGTGAAGTTCATGGTTAAATATGTTTTATAACTTACATCACTCTATTGATTGTGATAGGCATTTATAATTAATAGTTCTGAACTTACAAATGTTCTTTTTGTTTCCAGTGGAGATCAAGATTCTGTAATACCATTGATTGGGAGTCGAACTAACATCAACAATCTTGCAGTTAAGTTAGGTCTCAACACAACTGTACCATATCGGGTTTGGTTTGAAGGAAAGCAGGTAATTTGTAAAATTTCTCTTGGAAGCAGTTTTGAGAGAAAAAAGTTATAATTGAGTAGTTCCTCTTTTCATGTTCTGAAGGGTACTTTTCTTTTAACTTCATCGGAAAAAAAGAGTACTTCTCTCACACTGAAATGACCTGCTAACACTTTGTGCTCACTAAATTCCTTGCCACATGGCTAATTTGCACCTAAATCATGCCTCTCTACACACTTAATATAATTAGCTTCTGCATGTACCAATTGATTGGATTTCACTTGCCTGCTTTCAAACAAAAAATTACCCAGAAGAATAGTGAAATAGTTTGTGTGTTCATTCATTTAATCTCATCTGCTTCTTAATCTTCTATTGTGTGTTGTATCTTTTTTATTCTTTTGCTTGGAACTATTTATAAACATTGACTGCTAGAAGTAAGCGATTCAAAGAGAGCTTGACCCCATTCATATTCATAAATACCTAAGCACCACAAGCACTCTTGGAGTTTATGTCAAGTTGAGCTTGAAATACTGGGATTACATGTGTCTTCTTTCTTTTTTTTTTTTTTTTTTTTTGGAGTTTGTGGAGATCAATCAGTTTTAAACTTTCTACTGTTTTTTTTATTTGCTTTTGTGAGATATATCTAGGTAGGTGGATGGACACAAGTGCATGGGAGCATTCTTTCCTTTGCAACAATCAGAGGAGCTTCACATGAAGCTCCATTCACTCAGCCAGAGAGATCACTTGTGCTGTTTAAATCATTTCTTCAGGGAAGACCATTACCTGAAGCATTTGATTGACTGACTGTTTTATTTGTAGTATGTCTCAAAAATCAGTATGCAGTAGTTGTATTTGAATATCAAGTATTGGTGGCAAAAAGAAAAGATTTAAATTCCCATCCACAATTTAAAATTTTTGGGAATTTAGGTATTTGTAAGCTCCTTTTTAACCCTCTCATAAAGCCCAATAGCAACTGAAGAAAATAACTAAGCTAAACTATTGATAATGAATATATACCATACTCTAGCATCCTCCCTTCAATTCAAGATGGGAAAAACACTGAGAGGTCTCTAATCACTTGGACCTCCCACATATTTAGCTGCGTACCTTGTTTAGACTTCACATTTCCCACATCCTTTTCTTCCATAATACATGGAAAAGGTTTCAAGGACATCAATTATAAACAAGGGTTTATAAAATTATCGAATGGCAGCATTTCTGATGGCCTAATGGTATATAACCCTCCTCTTTTGTCCAGATTGGAGGTATACACCATAAATAGGAAAAATCGGCCGATTCCATTCAGAATCGGTCAATTTAAATCAGATCAGGCACGATCCGATTGAAAATTGGCGTCGAATTGGGTATGGAATCGGTTTTGGGTAAATTATTAAAATACCCTTGATTTTATATTAAATAAATTATTTATATATGGACAAAATGAGAATTAAATATTTATAATGATGGAAATACCCCTTACTCTCCCTCCGCCGCCGCCTCTTCCCTCCGGCCATCTACCTCCGCCACTCCCTCCACCGTTGGCCCTTGCCTCTGCCCTCCCTCCGTTGGTCTGCCATCGCCCATGTGCGTGGGACAGTTGAGGTCGACGAGAAGGGGGTGGCGGGGCGGGGCAAAGGCACAAGGAGGGGGGATGAGGTGGGGCCGATGAGGCCAACAGGGGGGCAGGGTGGGGCGGGGACGAGTCGAGGCAATGGAAAGGGGGTGGCAGGGCGGAGCAGAGACGCGAGGAGGGGAGACGGGGCAGGGCTGATGGGGGGAGGCAGGGCTGGGCGGGGCTGGCGGGGGGAGGCCGGGTAGGGGGGCATCGGCGGGGGGAGGCAGGGTAGGGAGGGGCCAATAGGGTAGGTTGCCAGCGGTGGCGGTAGGGGTGAAGCAGCGGGGTCGGGGGTGGCATTCTTATAATTAAAAGTTGATTCGACTTCGACTCGAGTAAAAAATAATAACTAATTCCAAATAATTTTAAAAAATCCAAAAATATGAAAAAATATCATAAAATATAATACACAATAATATTAAAATGACATCAATACCTAATTTTTATATATTTATATTATAAATTATCAAATTATTATATATAACCGATTAGACTGATTTGGACTGATTCAACTGAACTGATTCTTGACCGATGTAAACCGATTCGATCCGATTCAATGACTCCTCAAAAATCGATCCCTATTATAACGATTCTGATTTCAATTTTTAGAACTATGACATACACGGGACAAAAAGTACTTCAGCATGTCCGGCCAATCCATGTTGTCTTTATTTTTACCATGGATTTATATTGTCTTTTACTAGTTGGATGGATAGAGACAAGACGTCGCTCATGGCCATCAAATTAGTATAGGTTGACTTGACAAATGAAACCTTGGGTCCAAAAAGCCAAGCCAGTGATGCTTACTTCTGCTAAATCAGCCAATCAAGAAAAGCTGGATGTCCATAGGACACGATTGAACGTGTTAGGTCTCAATCATGTAAGAAATTTATATTGTTTCTTTGTTGAATTCTCTATTCCTTTCCTGCTTTGAAAAATATTTCTCCTTTGCACAAAAGAACAATATCTTATTACTACAATCATATTCTTTCTCATTTTTTTCTCAATATCCCTTATACTAATTGGCATAAAAATCTAAGATTTGCATTCTTAAAGTTTTTATATGTTATTTTTAAGTTCAAACATTTTCAAATGTTATTTTAGCATCGAACTTTGAAAATATCACTTATACCATTAGTTTGTGAATTATGTTTGGCCGCTTGACCAAACATTTGATTAGGTTTTGTCCTTGTTTGGAAACTATCCCACGTTTATAATCATCGATTTATCAATCACAAACACTCTAGACATCTGACGAAGTTGACATTCACCCCTTTGTGTTGTTCCTGTTAGAAATTGCCGCCTTACAGGTGCTCTTTGTGGTCTTTATTCTAATAGCCTTAGTCGCACCCTTGCATGAAGGGATGCATTACTAGTGGTTATGTCTTTCAACAAAAGGTTTATATTATTCACTAGCCGTTACAACTCTCTTAAAGGATATACACCCCCTTTTCTTAAAGGGGGTAAGCACCCCTTGTCACAAGTTCAATTCTTCCCCTAATTTTTGCGTCTAACGAACCGAGTGCCCCAAACACCAGTAAGCCCTACAGTGAACTTGAACACCAAGCAATCAAGCTCAAGAGATACTTGCTCAACTAAACAAACTCAACAGATCGTGGTGATTAAGACTAGGCTTGAGCAATCGGTTGGTTTGGGTGAAATCAAACTGAACCGTAAACCAACCAAATCGAAATGGGCTTGTTTAGTTAACCAAACAAGAACCAAATTGTAACTTATAATCTGAACCAACCAAATTGAATTAGTTCGATTTGGTTTGGTTTTAACCAAATTTTGACTAAATAACCTAAAATAATAACCAGCCACATTTTTTCTTTATTTCCACAACATTAACAATATATAGTTGAATTTATAACTGACTCATTAATATTTTTATTATTAACCCATATATTTTTGTTCAAAATAATTGAAGATTTCTTAAAATCTTTTTTTGCTCGAAATAATGGTGAATATTTTTGAAGGAATTATTACTAATTTTATGATGCTCATCTAAAATGTTCAACTTTTTTTAAAAAAAAGAGATAGAATTATTTTGCAACAAGATGGGGAAAAAATTTCTTTGTACTATTTTGATTCATGGTCTTTGAATTTGAAATTTGTACAAATTTTTTTCTTTTTTTGTTAAAAAATAAGGTATTTTAACCGGTATTTAATAAAATATTTTATTTATAATTTCATAATCTTGTTGAACTTGGTTCGACCCATTTAAATAAAATATATTTTATAATCGCTATAAATCCAGTAGATATAATATTTAAAATTATATTATATATTGTAGTGAATTATTCACAAAATCTTTTAAGGACTGTGGCCTTGTGGAACGCCAACCACTCATCTATTAATGCATAATAGCTCTTGTAAAGAACACAACAAACCCAAAAAATATTGCCTTACCCATCACAGGTCAATTTAAGACTCAAGCACCCAATCCTGTTTTCTCCGCATCTAAAAAACATATTCCTTTGTCAAAGTAAAATACATTCTCTTTGACACAACTAATATACCATCCTCCATGAAGTTATCATGCAACTTTGATCTCCCTCCTCGCAAAAGATGGCAGATCAAATGCAGCCCCATGAATCTATCAAAATGCAGCTTCGATCTCCCTCCTCGTGAATTTGAAACTTCCCAAACCTAGATGATTCAACTCCAATGACGCAAATTTTCTAGAAGATTGTGTGCAGGAGACTAGTTACCATCCAAACATATATATATACATTTTATGTAGTACAGAAAAAGAATGGAACCATTTAACACTGGACATTTGCCAACACCAATCAATTTTGACATATAATTAATTAGTACACTACAAATCACGGCCACTTTTAACTCCACAAATTAGCAGCACAATAACACACCCTACTCACTATCATATTCCAACTGATAACTTCTATAGGACAGAAAAGCTACTCACTGATACAGAAGAATAGAAGAATACAAACAGATGGCAGAAAGGAAGTTGTGAACGAGGAGCTAGCCTTTTGAATTGTCTGAACCCTGTTAATTTCTATCAAGATAAAAAGTCCAAGTTCAAAGCTTTTTCATTAGAGAGCACGGTATGCAGACAGAAAAGATCCAGAGATTAATAATTTAATATAACCTGAAATTAGCAGAAAGGTACCTCAGAAGTATAGAACCCAAGTTCCCTCCTAAATGTTGATCTTTGCTACTACATCCTGCACATTCTGCTCCACAACCAAAAAATTAACTTGTCTAGATCAGACAAATAATAAAACAGGTTCCGACGTTCTTCCATTTAGCTAGTAAGGCATATATCAAAACAATCAAGTAGGAAATTGAAAAAACCTAAATAGCCACTAAATGAGAGCTACAAATATCAGGGATTGCACAACTCATCAATACACAGAATATAAGTTCTTATTATGACCCAAGCATACAACAACAACATAAGAAGAGGCAATCCAAACAATCAAAAAACCAACCCAAAAGAAAACACCAAGTTGTGGGCACAACCTCATCCGTCATGTCAAACCATTTTGGTAAAATCTTCTGTCCCTTAGCTTCTCTATTCCTCTTTTCGGCTCGTTGTCTCTCTTCCAAACTGTTCAATTGTGGAGACTGAGGCAATAACATTATAAACAGGAGAAGACTTTCAATGTTGTAATAGAAATATTGTTGCATATGCAATATCCGCCTGCCATGCCAATTGCAGTCTTTTCCACATAGGTTCACAGCAAAAAAAGCGTGGGCACCCATAACAAGCAATGTGATGGAAAAGTAGTGCTACTTAGTTTTCCAAATAGAAAAACTAGATTTGAATGACTTCTACCTTAACGTTATTTAACTACAGAAAAAATGAAAATGTAATAGTATTGGTCACACACTCACGGCTTAGGTATTTGAATCCATACTTCCCGTCTCCCGATTGCATACTAACTGACAAAGTCAAATCAACTAGTGGTGAAATTAGTTCAATCTCATCCATGACTTTAATTTTTGCTTTCATACCGTAACTACTCAGGATACCCTTCAATTGGGAAGTGTTAGACACAAGCCCAGTGTAAAGTAGTGTCTCAAAACACTTTCCCCATGGCAGTTTTTTGGCTCAATCATTAAAATAAAAATCTAACAACTGTTTCGAGCTCCCGAATGAGTTGGGTTCGAGCTTGTCAAAATTATACAGTTTAAGTGTATTCGAGTTGAAACAACATAAAAAATATTTGAGTCGAACTCGAGCATGTATGTTCAAAACTCGTTTGATCTCGAGTTGAGTTCGAACAAACTTCGAACTATTCGAGCCGAATTCGAACACAAATTAAGCTTGGCTCGCAACCCTACACTAGATGCCTATGAGCATAACTGTCAAGTTCCCCGTGGAGAAGCCACCTAGTCACTCCTTGCAAAACCACCAATACTTTCCCTGTGGAGAAGCCACCTAGTCTTGCAGAACCACCAATACTCTGGTACTTGGATATGTCATCCATCACTTCATGAGTGCCGCATTGCCCAAGCCATGTACAACCCGGGAGCTTGATGCTGGTACCCAGTATCGAGTACTAGCTGGCCCTAAGTCAGCTTGGATCACCATACTTCAAACCATACTCCATAGTACTCGAGCCACCGAGCACTATCACAAACTACCAATCACCATCAAGATCACCTTCGAAATACCAAGCAGCACTGGTCATAACTGGACACCATTGATCTGTACCAAGCATTACTACTCGCTACCAAGAGTTGCTAAGCAGTACCAAGCATTGCTCGTCGCTACCAAGAGTTGCTAAGTAGTACTAACTTCCACTTAGTATTAACGAACACTAGCAAGTTTACTAAGCACTATCAGGACCTACCGAGAACTGGCAAAAGCTTCCATAGGAAATCGAGAACTACTAAGTACTCTCAAGCACCAAGGGCAGTATTGAGTACCACAAGGTAGTACTGATCACTATCGAACCACCGAGTAGTGCTGGGACCTGTAACTGACCACTAACTCATACCTAGAATCCAGCCCTTGTCCAAGCATCGTTATCCAACAGAGCATGATCAACGAGTACGTGTGGCATGCAATGTGCTTTTGGGGAGTTACTGATCCATACATCCATCACCGGGACTTAGGAACAGAGTCTTGGGCTCCCCATGGGTCCTTCCGTGACTTGATCTCATGCACTCATGACCTATCCTTACTGTTACAGGCTCCCCATGGGTCCTTCCATGACTTGATCTCATGCACTCATAACCTATCCTTACTATTACAAGCATAACTGTGGATGGTGCCGGGAGCTAGGGTTTGGCGGTTATTCTTAGTCATCCCACATCTAAGAATGGTAACCGGGGATCCAAGTGGTGGAAACAACTTACCAAGACTAATCCCTATTATAGTTGTTGGCATGATCGAGCAATGGTGCATGGTGCATGTCGGGAGACCAAGCAGGATGCTAGGATCTGATGTGTGAGTAGTAGTAAAATGAGCAATACTTTGTGCCGAGCATATCGCTACAAAGAAACCTCAAGATGGCGAGCATTCCAACATTTGAAGCAAGCATGGTGTGAAGACTAAACACCAGAGTGGTGCTAAATTTAGCAGTCAGATTGTCGGCGGAGCGAGGTTGATGTTTATTGAGCATACCGATGATCAGCGCTGGGCAGTGCCGAGCAATGCCGAGCATGAGCGTGCAGCGTGCAGTGAGTGGTAGCAAGCAGCACTTAGCATACCAACCCAAATAGTGGTACGTGGGCACGAGCGGCAGGGGATGACGGAGCCAAATGTCGGCACAACGGTATTTGTCTGAGGTTGATTATGCTACAGAATTCTAGCGGTATGGGAGTATGCTGAGAATTGGAGTGGTACAATTGCTGAAACTTGCCGGGAGGTGCAGTGCGGGCTAGGGTCGAACCTTGTGAGTTCCACCATGCAGCCAGGGTGTGCCAGGGATTTGCTTGATTGGGAAATTGCTGATAAGGATGCTGACGGTGTTTATCCTTATCAAATTCAGCAAGAAAAGTTGGTTGTGGCAAGATTTCAGTTATGCAGAATATTTGGACGTCAGGATATTGTGGGATGTTGGTGGTTACAACAGAAACCAATTGCTGAACTTGGACACAATCTCAGGCAGGTGCAAGAACTGAGATTTGGGATCTACATACGAATAATGAAGACTACTGTAAGGGTGTAACAAACACGAAGATCTTTATATGAAGGGACGTGCCTTTGTGTAAAGGGTAATAGAAGTGCAATTGTGAGAATCTTTGAGTCGAAAGGAGATAAATTTGATCGAGAAAGGAGACACTTACAGCCATGGTAACCAGTTCTTCGAGTCACAGCTGGGGCTTCTGGGAAACTACAGGGGTAGCTGTTTGCCGGGATCAAGGTACACAATTTCTGTTTGATGACCTGATTGAATATCTAATTGAGGGGATATTGCATGTAAACAGGTTGACCATGGGTGGTGACTTGTGGTCGTGAGTTTGTGAGGACACATTGTGAGTGGGGTACTCGGCTGTTCTCACAGCCTCCCTATCAGGAAAGGAGGCTGGCCGTGGGGTTTGCATGTCCACAATAGCCAAGTAGTCAAGGTAGACTGTCTGCTTGTAGATATGCAGAGCAAGTGTTTGTGTTACAGCCTATGATGCTGGGGCACTCTAGGCTACCTATGATGCTTTGCATGCTAATGTAGCTTTGCTGAAGCAAGTGTTTGTGTTACAGCCTCAACAACACTAACATGGAGTTGTTGATCGTGCAGGTGAAGAAAGTTCAGTCCTGGGATGGCTCAAGGTACCAGAGCCAAAGAAGTTTGAGGGGACTAAGTTAGCCAAGGACCTAGAGAACTTCATCTGGGACATGCAAAAGTACTTCACAACTGCAAAGATACCCGAAGAATGCAGGTTTCTATGGCCAGCATGTTTATAACGGGGGATGTCAAATTATGGTACAGAACTCGCACCGAAGAAGATGAGAATGCTGGTCGACCCCACATAGAGTCTTGGGAAACTCTGAAAAAGGAACTTCGAGAGGAGTTTTTGCCAACCAATACTACCTGGGTGGCAGGGGTTGTCTCAAGAGACTGACTCAAATAGGAATAGTGAGGGAATATGTCAAGGAATTCATCTCTTGTCTCTTGGACATCAAAAAAATGTCCGAGGAGGATAAGTTATTCAACTTCATCTCAGGTTTACAGCCTTGGGCACAACTGAAATTGAAGAGATAGAAAATAGAAGACTTACCTGTAGCTTTGGCAGTTGCTGATGATTTGGTGGACTTCAGGCCGAACATGGGAGTGAAGGATGATAACACTAGCAAGAAGCCCACAACAAGCAAGGATAGTAGATGTGATGGTAGGGATAAGCCATCCAAGGTGCCGAAGAAGAAGAAACTTAGTTTTAGGCTAGCTAACAGGGACCAGATACCTGATGTAAGGAAGTCTGGGTGTTTTCTATGTAATGACCCTCATTGGGCTAAGGAGTATCCAACCAAAGGCAAGATCAGTGCTATTGTGGCAACTGCAAACCTAGGTCAGGAGGCTAGGCCTTCTGCTCGAGCATCTACCCTTCAAATACTCGGGGCGATAAGTGCTAGACATAAAGCTTCAGGGGAGCCGACTTGATCTTTGTTCTAATGGTAGTAAATGGGAGGAAGGTTTCAACTTGTGATTGATACTGGCGCAACACACAGTTTCGTCTCCAAGGGGATGGCTACGGAGTTAGGGTTAAAAATTGGGATCAACACTAGCAAGATTAAGGCAGTCAACTCGCAAGCTAGACAAGTGGATGGAATTTCCAGGAATGTGAGGGGTCAGTGTGGGAGATTTTGAGGGGCAACTGACCTGATGGTGATTGAAATGGACGATTTCGATTTTATCATTGAGAATGCCTTCATGAGGAATGCTAGAGTGAGAGTGTTCCCACAGTTTGGAGGAATACTGATTATGGACAAGGTGGGTGCAAACTTTGTTTGTGGCCAGGGCCTTTGAGGGTTGAGGACCACATCGTCAGTAAGGAGCAGCTGTCGGCAATGCAGGTTGCTTGAGGATCCAAGAAGGGTGCCTTGACTTACCTTGCAGTGATGGTGGAGATCCAACCAGACTGCTAGATGAATTTTCAAATGTGATGCCTACTGAATTGCCAGATGGGTTACCTCCCAAGAGATCGGTCGAATATCGGATTGAGCTGGTGCCAAGGGCAAGGACACCAGCAAAGGTGCCATATAGGATGTCACCTACAGAACTCACAGAACTGACAATCCAGCTAGGGGAGCTGCTGGATTTGGGGAAGATTTATCCGTCAATTGCACCGTATGGGGCGCCTGTCCTATTCCAGGAAAAGATAGATGGATCGCTGAGATTATGTGTCGACTATCGGGGACTGAATAAGGTAACTATTAAGAACAAGTACCCGGTTCCCTTAATAGCTGACTTGTTTGACAAATTTAGTGGAGCAAGGGTATTTACTAAGCCAGACCTAAGGTCGGGATACTAGCAAGTCCGGATAGCGCCGAAGGATGTCCCAAAGACGACTATGATGACGAGGTATATGTCATACGAATTTCTTGTAATGCCTTTTGGATTAACTAATGCACCAACTACATTTTGCAACCTTATGATGATGTCTTCCACAACTTCATTGATAAGTTTGTAGTGGTGTATTTGGATGACATAGTCGTGTACAATGAGTCCATGGAGGAACACTGGGGTCACTTGAGACAGGTTCTACAACAGCTGAGGGAGCATGAGCTTTTCGTGAAAAAAGAAAAGTGTGAGTTCGGCCTAGGGAAGATCAGCTTCCTAGGGCATCGAATTGGCCAGGGGATGGTGCGAATGGAGGAATCCAAGGTGAAGGCCACAATGAAGTGGCCGGAGCCGACCAAGGTGACGGAGTTGAGGAGCCAGTCATGGGCATGGTCAGGACCATGCCAAGCAGCTTTTGATGAGTTGAAAGCTGCAATATCATCAGAGCCAATCTGAGATTGCCAGATTTCAGACAACCTTTTGAAGTGGTGACAGACGCTTCAGACAAAGCCGTGGGAGGTGTACTATAACAAGACAGGCATCAAATAGCCTTTGAGAGTTGGAAGTTAAAAGACGCTAAGACAAGATATTCAGCCCATGAGAAAGAGATGCTGGCCATGGTACATTGTCTCCGAGTTTGGCGAGTTTACTTGCTAAGATCCAAGTTTGTTGTCATTATTGACAATGCGGCTAACACTTTCTTCAAGACCAAGAAGAAATTGTCTCCACGACAGGCAAGGTGGCAGGAGTTTTTGGTGGGGTATGACTTTGAGTGGCTGCACCAGCCTGGTAAGTCCAATCAAGTTGCTGATGCACTTAGCCGGAAGAACATGGAGATGGTGGCGGCTATGACTGTGATAGAAACCGAGCTGCTAGGGCAGGTTAAGGAGTTAGCATAGGGGCATCTCGAATACAAAAAATTGGTTGACAAAATCAAGGAGGGCCTGGTTCAAAAGTATTGTCTAGATGATGGAGTGATCTACGCTAGGGAAGGTGCCTATACATCCCTACCAGTAGACTCCGACAGAAGCTTATTGAGGAGTCCCATGATACCCAATGGGTTGGATATCCAGGTAGGTACCAGATGCATGCACTCATATCACGAGTTTATTATTGGTCGAAGATGGAGATTGATATAGAAGCTTTCGTGAAGTCCTGTATTGTGTGTCAACAGGACAAGAAGGAAAGAAGACTAGAGGCAAGCTTGCTACACCCTCTACTGACACCAACAAGGCCGTGGAATTTGGTTTCAATGGATTTCATATCTGGGTTCCCTAAGGTGAAGGGAATGTCTTTTGTACTGGTAGTTGTAGATCAGTTCTCAAAATACGCCATGTTTGCAGTAGCACCACATGCATGCTCAACTGAGACTACTACTAAATTATTCTTCAGGAACATGGTTAAGCTCTTTGGAGTGTCAGCAGATATTGTGAGTGACTGGGATGCCAGACTTACTGGAAGGTTCGGGACATGTTTGTTTGGGTTACTAGGGAATAAGCTAAATTTTTTTACAACTAAGCATCCTCAGTTTGACGGGCAGACTGAAAGGATGAATGGACTACTCGAGGAGTACCTTAGGGATTTAGTCACAACCAGTCAGAGCAATTGGTTGGAACTTCTTGACACGACACAGTTTTGTTACAATATGCATCTTTCTTTAGCTACGGGGCTGAGTCCTTTCAAGGTTGCGACGGGCCACCAACCTCTTACACCATTGGAGGTTGCTCTACAGGGACGTGGAGTAAAGTGCCCAACTGCATGTCAGTTTACCAGGGATCAGGAAGACTTGTACAAGGATGCAGTGGATTCACTGGCCAAGGCAACAAGCCGAATGAAGAAATATGCTGACCTAAGGAGAAGGCCGGTATCATTCAGCGTAGGGGACAAAGTAATGCTGAAGCTCACTCCATAGATCTGGAAGAAGATTAGACCTACCGAGGTGCACGGGACATTGGTGCAAAGGTTTGATGGTTCTTTTGAGGTGGAGAAGGTCTTCGGGAGCGTGGCATGAAGGAAACTACAAGGGTAGCTGTCTGCGGAGGTCAAGGTACACAATTCCTATTTGATGACCTGATTGAATATCTAGCAGATAGGATATTGCATGTAAGCAGGCCAACCGTGGGTGGTGGCTTGGGGTCGTGAGTTTGTGAGGACACATTGTGAGTGGGGTACTCGACTATTCTCACAGCCTCCCTATCGGGAAAGGAGGCAGGCCATGGGGTTTGCAGTCACGTTAGATTGTATACCTATTCCTTTGCTTTCTAGTTAATGAAAATAAAGGTTGGAGTTGGGGCTCCGTAATTGTGTGATGTTAACGTTGACACCGTCTTAGGCATGGTACCGATAGCAAGGTCTTGGATTCCAGATCTTGTGAACCAAAGGGGGTAATCGGTTTGACGCATCGAACCATAGTACCTTGGCGCGGCTGCATATTAGCAGTCATCATGCATATTCTTGTGTGGTAGTTGGTTGATAGAATTGTTGGTACCGGCAACTAGACTTGGGTGTCAGCAATTGGGCAATCTTTGTGTCCAGAGTGCTTGTGTGTGTGACATTATTACTTCCTTCCACCATTGTTTTGCAGGAAAGTTCCGTGCTTGTGAAAGGCTGGTGCTTTCAGGAGGGAAATACGCCGCATGGTTATTGTTTAAGGGAAGAAAAATTTAGCCCTAGATAAACCCCGTGATACTTACCACCCCCTCCCTATAAAGCAGGAAAGTTTTTGTTCTCTCTTTGGAGTGGTAGCCAAATGAGGGCCAACCTAGCCCGTCATCCCAAGCATGCATGTTGATCACCATCTTGTGTTGGTTGGGCCCTTTGGGCCCCTACCCAAGCTATGAAACCACTGTTAGACCCTTCGGGCCCCTAAAGGGGACTTTAAACCACCAAAAGAAACTCGCAATTGGTGTCACGGGCTTCTCTTAATCTAAAAGCTAACTCAAGGAATAAGGCTTTCCCATTAGCCTATATGCAAGTCACCAACAACCTCTATGACCGATGTGGGACAAACCCAACAGTGTTCAACTTGTCCAAAACAAGTAATACATGTTTAGCTTGGCACTTGCTTCTTAAAGGTTTCCTGGTTCCCTGTGGATGCAATGCCAAGACCTACTGGGAATTCCTCCATCTTTGGTCCTCATCGACCTAAGAGAGAGACAAACCTCCCCCACCATAAGAACTCGACGTCTTCTCCTAAACTACCACAAACTTGTTGCTTTCTCCTTACTTGCTTCCTCAGTTGGAAGTCCTTCCTACCATACCAAGCACTCAATCCTCTTATTCTTTTTAATTTACCCAAAACTTCTATAATCCAGAATCCCCTTGACTTTCTTCTCAAATTCTCTCTGATTGTTGGAGGTGCTCGTTTGGCTTGGGAATGACATGGAGCATGCAAGTCTTCATGAAAAAGGCTTCAAGCTACTCAGGTGGAAAGTTGGATGAACCTTCAACCTTTCTGATTAAGCCATTTTATAATCAACTTGTCCCACACTTTTCACCACTGTGAACATACCATAAAACCTGGGAATCAATCCCCTATGAATTGTCTTGCTACTTATCTATTTCCATATCGAGGATTTAGTTTGAGCAAAACCTTATCCCCGACCTGAAACTCCAATGGTCTCCTACCTCAATCAGTATATTTCTTGTAACGACTTGACCCAAAGTGTAAACTAATGAGCCTAAATCATCCCTTTCAATATTGTTAACTGAAGTTAAAGATCAATAGTCAATTCTCACTTATAAACATGATCATTGCCCCAATATGTATTAGATGTTGGACTAAGTTGAAAGATCTCACAATCCACCCACCTTACAAAATTTTATCCTCAAAATTCCTACACTTGGCCTGTTGCTAGCCCCTGCCTACATCCCTGCCTATATCTCTTGTCCAACCTACCATCTAATATAGAATTAGATTACTTTGAAACCATCTGTAACAACTAGACCCAAAGTACAAATTAATGAGCGTAAGTCATCCCTTCAAAATTAATTAACCAAAGTTGAAGATTTATAGTTCATTCTCACTTATAAACATTATCTTACCCAAGGGATCTCACAATTTTTTATCCTTCAAATTGCCTTTGAACAATCTATCTCTTGCTTCATCAAGTAACTTATGTCTGTCCTTGGCAAAACTGAATGCTGTTGGGCACTTAGGATTCTTTCTTTGTAGAGATATCTCTTGAGGAGTTAGAGATTGGAAACCCATAGCCAACTCAAACAAACTCTTCCCAGTAGCAGAAGATTGATGAAGGTTGTAACAAAATTAAGTCGTATCCAACAAAGCTAAACAATTGTAATGACCCACTCGAACCGGACTGCGTGTTACTTAAAAATATGGTTAATGTAAACGTAGCATTCCAGAACATGAATTTAAATACAGCAAATAAGTCTCGCAACATATAATATAAATCATAACAATAAATCATGTTCTCTAAAATATAAAATAATTATCCCACAGTCCCGGACCGTTTCCCATAGCCACATTTATAACACAAGAGAATAATAAGGAAGTCCAATTTGTAAAAACCATGATTTTTATTACAAGACTTGAACCTAAATATTATGAAATATATATAGATGAACCGATATGGTTGGTTATCAAGTCGACCGGTCATGGTTCGACTTAAGGTCACCTAGAAAATACTTATTCATGAATGGATGATGAGGTGTGAGAATTTAATGAAGGGGTCGTTGAACCTAGGAAATACCAATGGATGATGGGGTGTTAGAATTTAATGAAGGGGCTCGTTGAACCTAGGAAATACCAATGGATGATGGGGTATGAGAATTTAATGGAGGGAATGGTTGAAGTGTATATATATGCAGGAGGAGGGAGTATTTCATCCCTCATTTCCGTCCCAGGTGACCTCCCCATTGCTGTGTGAGTATTTCATCCCTCATCTTATTTGTTTCTATTAGGATTCTTGCATGCAAGGTTTGTTGAAGACGCCCTGCCAAGTTGCTAGATCTCCAGCGTCTTATGCATGGGGTTCTTGTCGATTGCTTAGTTGTTTTGTAAATGGACATGTTAATAATTAAATTATCAATTAGATAATGGGAATTTGGATGAGGATAATTAATAATTAATTATCATTAGAATTGCTGAAAATTTAATAAGGAATGAAGACTAACATGAACTAATTACATTATTTAAAATTTATAGTATATTAGTCATGTAAGTTGCATGTAGGTTCATGCAAAACAAAATTATACTAATGTATAATTTTATGCCCTCATTCAGATTAGGGTTCACGGGTCACAGTCAGACGAAGTCACAAGTCAGGTACGTATAATAGGTAGAACATCGTATTTTCCTTATTAGAAGCCTTGGTCGGCCTGAGCCCAGATTCGACCACCATGCACTGAGTGCAACCGAGGTCAAAGAATTGACTCAGTCCGACACGGGGTCGTATTATGTGCGTAAATTGTGTAATGCATCGACATTGTTTTGGAGTAGTGATAGCCGCCCCATAAAAAGGCTACGGCCGGGGTGAGCGAGGCACAACGATTCCTCCATCGCACTGGAGTGTAGTGATAGCCTCCCCATAAAAAGGCTACGGCCGGGGTGTGTGAGGCAGTGCCACTAGAATTTGTAGTGAGAGCTTCCCCACAAACGGGGCATAGCAATCACCTGAGTGCAGTGATAGCCTTCCCCATAAAAAGGCTACGGCCAGGGTGTGCAAGGCACTGGCACTGGAGTGCAGTGATAGCCTCCCCATAAAAAGGCTACGGCCGGGGTGTGTGATGCACTGGCACTAGAATTGGTAGTGAGAGCTTCCCCACAAACGGGGCATAGCAATCACCTGAGTGCAGTGATAGCTTCCCCACAAAAAGGCTACAGCCAGGGTGTGTGAGGCACTGGCACTGGAGACGGTAGTGGTAGCCTCCCCACAGAAGGGCTATGGCTGGGGTGTGCGGATCACAGCGGATACCTCCTCCGCATTGTTTTGGAGTATAGCGGAATCACTCCACCACATATTAAAATATAGCTTCCCCACAAAAAGGCTACAGCCGGGGTGTGCAAGGCACTGGCACTAGAGTGCAATGATAGCCTCCCCATAAAAGGCTACGGCCGGGGTGTGCGAGGCACTGGCACCGGAGACGGTAGTGGTAGCCTCCCCACAAAAGGGCTACGGCCGGGGTGTGCGGATCACAGCGGATACCTCCTCCGCATTGTTTTGGAGTATAGCGGAATCACTCCACCGTATATTAAAATAAACATAAGGAAATAGTGGAATGTACTTGATTTGTTTTATCTATTATACTACTTAGTGTTGTAATCACTAACGCGGAATTGCCTCCATAGGTGTGCAGATACGAAAGTAGGTGATTGACAACCAGGGCATGGAGTAAAATAAATATGAGGACTCCTTTTATTATTTATTTGAGAAATAAGTGTGGCTCTGGGAAACGGTCTAAGACTGTGGGATCTTTATATTTGTTTTTGTTAAAAAAAATGTTAGACATATTTGCTTAATTGTGAGTAACACCTGGCCAGCTAGGCCCACAATGTTGTGACAAATGGCTGGGTCGTTACACAATTTTTATTATCGATTCACCATACCTAGGTTGGTAAAAGAACCACCAACCACACTTCTATTCTTCAGTCCAATGTTGCTCACCTGCAGAGGCAATTTCGCGTTGGTGATAAAACCACTAAGCCACATAATTAAATGAAACAAGTCAAGATAATCCCTATTATCATTTCACTCGTTATTATTATTATTATTATTATTATTATTATTATTATTATTATTATACAAGTCCTTAGTAATTATCTCTCAGGTCATTCTGAGATTAGTAATTTGTCTCTCAGGTCATTCTGAGATTAGTAAAAGTCGTCTCACAGCTCATTCTAAGATTATAAATCGTCTCCCAGCTCATTCTGAGATTAGGTGGTCTCCAAATTCATTTTGAGATTAGTCATGGTCTCCCAGTTTATTTTAAGATTAGAAATTGTCTCCCAGCTCATTCTGAGATTAGGTGGTCTCCAGTTTATTCTGAGATTAGAAATAGTCTCCAGCTCATTCTGAGATTAGAAATGGTCTCTCAGCTCATTCTAAGATTAGAAATAGTCTCCCAGCTCATTCTGAGATTAGGTGGTCTCCCAGTTCATTCTAAGATTAGAAATTGTCTCCCAGCTCATTCTGAGATTAGTGCCGACAAGGCTACTGGTTTGGGAAAATACAACATTTCATATAGTTATACCAGTTTGGGGAAATACAACATTTTATATAATTATACCGGTTTGGGAAAATACAACATTTCAAATAATTATACGGACCTGGATATTTCGAACTCGCAGCTGCGACCAATGATCCTAATTTGAACAAGAATATAAAATTATACATAAGTATAATTTTATTCGAGTAGAAATGCATGCAACTAAATGTCTAATATATATATATATATATATATATATATATATATATCATTATTAAAATTTTGACAACATATCATGCAACAATTCAAAAATATTAAATATTAAATTCTCAACAAATCTTGTGAGATAATTAATTATTCATGTGATATAATCATTTAGGTCCTACTTTACATTTTAAATTAATTATCTAAATCATAATTAATACCTAACAGTTGATAAAATAATTATTACTAATAAATAAGTATTTAATTTTCCTTTGGGGTGATAATTACTTAACCCCAATCTTGATGATTTAGTTTACGATTATAATTTTTAATTGCTACTATTATTTATAACAATTTAATTAATTAAATTGTTCGATTAAATTATTTAAAATAATTTGTATTATTCAAAAATATTATTAATACAATTATTTTAAATTATTCGACTCAATAAAGTTTCAAACTTTATTTATTTTCATTATTCTATTTAGGTTCGACGCTAGTGATTGCTACCCGACTATAGTTTAATAACCCATTAAAATAATTATTTTTAAAGATTTATTACGTGTTCGTATTATTTTTAACTCGAGTTGGTATCGAGTCAGGTGTTATTTATGAGTTGGTATTATTATTTAACTTGAGCTGTGTCAAGTCAAGCATTATTAACAAGATTGCCACCCAAGGTAATTTTCTTCTTCTTCTTCTTTCCTAGCGCCATCCCCTGTTCCCGACAGCAGCCGCCCTCCAGCCGCCGCCGGCGATCATCTCCGGCCACCGTCAATTGTCACCACCCAGCCTTGCCATGCCATTGCGGTGTTGCCCCGGCCAACTACGGCCGCCTTCCAGCCGTGGCAACGCCTGCATCGCCTGCCTGGCGGCGCACTCGCGTTGCCGATTCCACTGCCGGCGAGCATCGGTGCCTCAATTGGGTGGTCGCCTAGACACCCTCGACCCCCTATTGACCTTCCCCGGCTAGATTGGAGCCCGTCGCCACCCAGGATGGCCGGATTTCTTCACCCACCACTGTCGCCTCTGTTTTTGCCACCGTCCTCTATTTTTGCCCATTTACCACCCCAGGCCAGCATCCACACACGTGAGATTGACCCTACACTGATCAATGAAGAGAGTAGGATCATCCTCCGACGTCGGTATGACCATCGCCATCGATTCCCGGCGAAACTTTGCCTGTGCTTGCCCATCTCGCCGAAACAGGGGACTTGTCGGCCAACAGTCTTGTTTAGTTTTTTCTTCTTGATTTTAAATTTTAATCCTCATGATTATAAAGCTTATTATCAAATTAAAATATGCATGCAAGAAAACTAAGAAGAGGGAGATAGGAAGAATACCTAAGCAAGGAAGAAGACACGCCGGTAAGGAAGAGGAGAAGAAAATACGAATGAAGGCTAGGGTGGAGGACTGACTTCATAAAATAAAATGAAATGACAGCTAGGGTATGTGAAAACACCCGTATTTTATTTAACCAGGTAACCGGGTAAATAATAAAATATAATAATTAACCGGGTATTGAATATAACACGTTCGGTCCTTCCCGAACAGCGTTCGCGTCCCCTTTTTTTCCACGGTCTTTACAACAATTCTTCTGATTAGCAGAAATCAAGTGCCTTAGAAACTCTTCCAATTCTGCATTGTTCTACTCGGTCTCCCATCGATCAATGGATAGTTGGCAATAGAAAACTTTAACTTTGAACCTAGCAAATTGAATATATAGGTTCAGAACTAACCTATAAATCAAGCATCCTAATCATTCACGATATCTTTGGGAACACCAAAATGCTTCACCATATTCCTATGGAACATATCTGCAACTATCTCAACAATACAATTATTAGGTTCAACCATGAACTCTGCATACTTTGAGAATCTATCCACGACCACCATCACCGAAGACAAATTATTCACTTTAGGAAATCCACTCACAAAATCCATACTCAATGATACGCAGGGTTTCTCCGGTGTCGGTAAAGGTTGTAGTAATACTACTTCAACCCTTCTCTCCACTTTGTCTTGTTAACAAATGAGGCAAGTTTGGACATAGAATTCAATGTCATCTTCCTTCCTTGGCCAAACAAAGTTCCTACTTAGTAGAACAAACATTCTATCCCAACCAGGGTGCCTAGCCCACACTGTGTCATAAGACTCCCATATGAACCTTGCTCTCAGTTCACCAGATGGGATATACAGTCTCCCGCCCTTGGCATACGAGAATCCATCCTTGGACAAATACCTACGTATCAATCCTCATTGACTTGCTAAACCAACTTCTTGTAGGCTTCATCCATCTTTACAGTTTTGAGACCATCTCTATGTCCCAAGAACTCAATCTCTTTTAGACAGAATTCACACTTCTCCTTCTTCACACGTAGAGATTGGGACTTGGGTTTCTCAAAATCTCTTCTTAGGTCTTCAAGATACTCACTATATATCACAATGTTATCTAGATAAACAACCAATTATCTAGATACTAATAAAGAACATCATTACTAAAGTTGAAAAAGTACCAGAGGCCTTTGTCAGACTGAATGGAATTATTAGGAACTCAATGGAGCCATGCCTTGTAACCATGGTCGTCTTTGGTCCATCCTCCTCAGTTGTATGAACTTGCCTACACCCTGATCTTAAGTCTAGTTTGGTAAAGTAGGTTGCTTTTGACAACCTATAAAACAAGTTTGAGATCAAAGGGACTAGTTACTTGTTGTTCACAGCCACCTTATTCAGACCCGATAATTAGCAGATAGTCTGAGATTTTTGTCTACCTTCTCCTGGAACAGTATTGGTGCTCCATAAGGTGCCTTTGAGGGTCCAACAGCTCAGAAAGCTGCCTCCTAAACTCTTCGAGTTCCTTAGGGAAGATCTTATAAGGTGCCTTTGCCACAGCTTGGCTCCTCAGAGAAGCTTTATCTGTAGTATACGGCTCTCTTTGGTGGAAATCCCTAGGGCAGGTCTAGAGGCTTGTCTTTGAACTCCAACAACTCAGCTACTATAAAAGAGACTTCAATTTTCTATTCTCCATCTGCTTGTTCCCAGAACACAGCCAAATAGTACACTGCACCTTCTTCATTCCTCTGGCCAACTATATAGTAGGAAGCCACATGCCCAATTACTACCCCATTTCCAATCAACTAACCACAAAATGACCTTCAATAAGCAAGGCTTCTTCTCATGCATAACCATGATCCCAAACAAGACCTTAGCTAGTTTTAGGAACGTCCTACCCAATATGATACGGAACTTATCTATCTCAATCAGCATCATATTGATTCTCCCTTCAAAAGATCCTAGCTCTACACTTGCATTTCGAATCACCCCAAACATTGGTTTTGCCTTGGCATTTACAATCTCAATCTTGCATGGGTGACCCGTAACCTTGAGTCCCAGCAGCATAGATAGCACTTTTGAGACAAAAGTATGGGTTGTCCCAATGCCCACTAGTACAGAAAGCCATCTTTTGTCCACAAAGAATGGAACATAGAATAGGGTTCCTGAGGCAGAACCACTCTTTGACTTGATTGCAGTCACAATTTGCATAGGTTCTACTTGTGATGTATCATCCTCATCTAAGACTTTAGCCAAAACAGCTTCCCCTTCTTTGGACAATTCTTGGACATATGTGATTCGTCACAAAAGAAGCACCTTGAGGTCTTTGGATCCTTCTTAGGTTTGGACTAATTTTCCTTGGCTTTAGGATTTTCTTGCTTCTTGGATTTCTTCCCGTGATCATCTCATTCCTTCTTGTCCTTGAATATCTTGACCCTGGACTTCTTTCTTAATACCTTACCACCTTTATTCAACTTGTAGTCTACTAGTGCTCTGTTGTTGTAGTAGCACCCATGAGATCTTTAACTCATTGCGCCTAAGTTCCATGTTGTGAGATCTCTCAACTTAATCCCACATCTAATACCTACTGGGAAAAGATATTGTTTATAAGTGGAATGGACTATAGATCTTTAACATAGGTTAACCATTTTAAAGAAATGACTTAGGCCCATTACGTTGCACTTTGTGCCAGGTCATTATAGATGGTATCAGAGCACTGTTTCCCACTAACTCACAAATTATGACTCAAATACCTTGTTGAAAAGTTCAGTACTTATTTTTCCCCAATGTTTTATGCTGTTAATTAACAAATTCATTCACTAATAAACCTAATTTATAACTGAAATAGAGCATATTAATGAACCATGATGGGAAAAATTTTCGACGTTTCAGATGGCAGGCACTCGTAGACAGTCAAACTGATCTACACAGTCAAATTCAAGCACAGAGAATGTATTGGCTCAGATCCGAATGTCCATACAGGGACTGGCGCAGGCTTCAGAAAATACAAATTCTGTGGCTCAAAATATTGTTCAGCAGTTACCAAGAGTGGTAGTAGGGAATGAAGCCTCAAACTTAGCAGTGGGTCCCAGAATCACCCCAGGCGGTGGTCGGTGAAGTGCTCAAGGGCGGGCAGGGTTAGCGGACTTGAGCAAGTGAGGGGAGCATCCAAACTCAGTGCCACCTATAATCTGACAATTTGTGCCACCAATTGTTGATGATAGTGACTGTTACACTGCGGAAAAGTTCAGGAAGAATGGAGCTGAGGTATTTATTAGAGGGATCGGTCCAATGAAGCCAGAGAGCTGGATAGACATTACCAAAAAGCCGCTTAGGGCTCTATCTGTGCCCCACCCCCATCAAGTGAGGGTTTTAAAGCCTTTTTGGCTAACTTAGTTGAGTCTAAATCAAAACCCAAAGAGTTTTCGATGATTATTGTGGTAGCAAAGTTTCTCGATGTTTTCCCAGACGAACTTCTAGGGTTACCTCCTAAGCAAGTAGTGGAGTTCGCCATTGACCTAGCACCTGGAATAACATCAATATCTAGAGCACCATATTGCATGGCTCCAGCAAAACTCAAGGAATTAAAGAGTCAACTGGAAGAGTTGTTGCAGGTAGGTTTCATCCGACAAGTACTTCACCCTGGGGAGCCCCTGTTCTTTTGTGAAGAAGAAAGATGGATCACTTCGGCTATGTATTGACTATTGACAACTCAATCAAGTGACAATCAAGAATCGGACCCCTTATCAAGGATTGATGACTTGCTTGATCAGCTAAAAATAG
This sequence comes from Piper betle, assembly GCA_033002965.1. Taxonomy (NCBI): domain Eukaryota; kingdom Viridiplantae; phylum Streptophyta; class Magnoliopsida; order Piperales; family Piperaceae; genus Piper; species Piper betle. The sequence continues at coordinate 52,565 of JAURVB010002337.1, read as the reverse complement.
CCGGAGTATTTTCTAAGATAGACTTGCGGTCTGGTTATCACTAGTTGCGAGTAAAGGAGTCAGATATACAGAAAACGGTTTTCCAAACTCGGTATGGACATTTTGAGTTTCTGGTCATGCCTTTTGGTCTAACAAATACACCAGTGGCCTTTATGTCACTCATGAACACAGTATTTCATGCATACTTGGACAAGTTTATCATCGTGTTTGTGAACGACATTCTGGTCTATTCAAATAATGAAGAAGAGTATGTGAAGCACCTGTCCATTACACTTCAAGTTATGAGAGAACACCAACTGTTCGCCAAGCTCTCAAAGTGCGACTTCTAGATGAAGGATGTAAACTTCCTAGGTCATATTATCTTAAAGGCTGGAGTTGCAGTGGATCCATCAAAAGTGAAAGCGGTCACTGATTGGCCACAACCCAAGTCAGTCACTGACATTGGAAGCTTTCTTGGCTTAGCGGGTTACTACAGGAAATTCATTAAAGACTTCTCCTTAGTAGCATCACCGATGACCAAACTCACAAGGAAGGGAGTTAAGTTCGAATAGAGTAGTAAGTGTGAGGAGAGTTTCCAGTCTCTAAAGAAGAGTCTAACAACTGCACTAGTTCTTGACACTGCCAAATGGTAATGAAGGATTTGTAGACAGTTGAACTCCTAGACATACTCTTTAATTATTCCCGTATGCTTCAACTTTTAAGAGAACTCCTGAGCAACCCATGCTTTGTTGCATGGGAGGAACTGGTCACAAAGTTCCTTGCAGAATACCTCCCATTTCTTGATTTTGGGAGGCATCATCCTCATATTGAGTTCTCCACCAGAGCTTTGCATCATTGCTCAAGTACATCGAGGCCATGGACACTTCCTCTACAGGTTTCACCTTTGCATGGGTGAAATAGGCTTCTATGTCTGAAAGGAAGTCCTTGTCCTCCTTGGCAGAGCATGTTCCTAGAACTTCTTTGGCTTTAGCACCTTTAAATTCAGCTTGGGCACACCAAACACCTCTCTTTGAGATTAGGTAGAGTTAGGATTCACAATTGCCCTCTTGAGTACAACAATCTTAACCATTGTTGAACTTTATTTTGATGAGAATATATTTCAAACTCTCTAAGTCAAATTATAGGAGTCTAAGCCTTCAAAGGAATAATGATCATCAAGGCTCTAAGTGGAAGAAGAAGTCTTAAGAAGTTTAGCAACAACTTTGGTAGCAGCTTAGGCAGTCAAAGCATGGAGAGTATGGACCAAGAAGTGCGAAGGCAAACTTCGGCAAGTACTTCGACAAAGAGTTTGGCAGCCGAAAGTGTAAAACCCTAGCTTCAGCCTAGGGTTTTGCCGATTGTTGCTTTGCCCAATTTGGGCTAGCTTTGAGTTGGTTCAAGTTAGTTCAACTACCTAGACCAACCCATCTTCCCACCTTACCCACCTGTGTGTGTCCAACAACCCGTGTCTACAACTCGGTCTAGCCCATCGAGTCGACTCAATCCGACTTGCACAATCTACTTATTAGCTTATTTTTATTCGTTTTTGGCTCGTTTTCGTTGGTTGTTTGACCATTTCTAGTATTTTGAAACTCGCTACATTATTTTAGATGCTTATTCAAATATTTTGGCATATTTTAATGTTACAAATGTTTTTATTTATTTATTATTTATTTTCACAATTATTTATTTATTTATTTATCATTTTGTTCTTGTTATTCACTTATCTATCAAGTATGATGCATACTTACATGATTATTTATTATTATTTATTTGTATATTCACTTATTATTATTATGATCCATATTCATTAGTTATTTTTATTTATTTGTCTTTTTTTTTGTCTGTTATTTATTTATTTACTCTTGCATGTGTTCTTTACTCCTGTTTAGTCATGTGCTTATTATTATTACTATTACTATTACTATTATTATTATCCACGATTAGTGTATTACTTACTTTTATTTATTTATTATTTATTTATTGTTACTAAGTTGATTTATTATTTGTTTATTTATTTTTTGTTATTTAGTTTCCTATTTATTTTTATGCATGTTTAATTCGTTATTTATCATTGATTTGGTGTTTAGTTGTGTGCCTATTATTTTTATTTATTATTCGTCTATTCATTTAGATTTTATTTCTTTCTTTATTGCTTATTTATTTGTTGTTTTGTGCACTAGAGCACGATATTTCCTCTTGATTGCTTATTTATTTTATTTAGTGCTGTTTTTTTGTTTCTGATGTTATTTTTTATGTGAGCACACACACACACACACGTCCATGTATCATATAGAGTGGTGAAACCATAGTTCAGTAGTTAGTTCTATAGGTTGTGGAGTTCGAGCTCGTCGTAGATGAGAGATGATGGGCTTGGAGCTTGGACCTCAAGTCCGTTTGAACTCATTTCTTAGCATCATCGCTCTACTCTATCGTAGTTTTAATTCTTAGATCATAGGACATGTTAAATGGGACGTGTTAAGTAGCTATTGTATTGGATCCCACTTAACACAGGCCATATAAATGTGTTTTTACTTCTATGATCAATAACCTTCGAGGATGAGATCCTTCGTGTTGTTTTCGAACTTAGCTCCACATCTTGTTGCGTTCAAGCCTACTTAAATGATCCCCTTCCTAGCCCTACTTATAGTTTTCATCAAATTTTTAGTAAGTTGAGAGTTGGTGGATTTGTCTTTGCATATACCATGAGAGGGCACATATACAGGTAGTGCAGGCTCTAGATTAGTGAGAGGTTATTCCATTCTTAAGGGATCATGTTATCTCCACGTCTTGAGCTTGCTCACAATTAGAGAGGCGTGTAGTAAATAGGTATTATTTTGTATACTGTATATCTAGACTTATGGTATCATAGGGTATTGAAAGTGACTACATGAGATTACTCTGCCTTTGTGCTCTACACCAGGAGTTATATGGAGGTTTGGATAGGGCTTAGGATATGTATTTTTTAAGAGTTGGACCATGATATGATATTGCTGAGAGAGGCATTTGCTCAGAGCGGTACAACACTAGTTTAGTTCAGGATGCTAGCTTGTCTACAACATGTTGGCTCCCTAGTAAATGCCTTATGGGTATTCCCATGGAGATACATTATTTTGTTTTTCCTTTCTTGTGGAAGTCAACTTCCACTTGCCAGTTTATATTAGTTATTTATTTGACCAATAACACTCGTTGAAAACATATATATATATATATACACACACACACATATATATTGTGTGTGTGTGTGAGCCATCCATGTCAGCCCTAGCATTCTCCCTTTGATTTTGAGTGACTTTCCCACGATTTTGGTTGATTTTCACCTCAACGCCGCGGCCACTTTGGCTCACCGCCAGCGAGAACCCAGCCTTCCTCTAGCCACCTCATCAGTATGGTCGTGACCACCTTGTGGCCGACTATCAATTCATACCAACCATCGTCACCGGCACCGCTGGCAATAGTGTTTTTACGGTTGATTTTTGCCCTTGCCAACACCCTTGGGCCATTTTTCAGTGCCGATGAGTGTTCTCCAGCAAAAGCCAGCCACGCCAACAGCTTCCACTCACAAAGATCTTTTGTTTGAGACCAACACCAACCTCGGCCATGGCCGCAACAACTCGCACTTTCCCGATGGCATTTTCAATCATTTTTGGTCATTTTTCGGCCACCCACCGGCCAAACATCGCCGATCATCAACCCACATAGTTTCCTCACCGACGGCCATTCTTTTGAGACCACCCATGAACATCGCCGTGGCCATGATCATTGTCGGCGACGTCGCTGCACCCGGATGTAACACCCCAAATCCGGTTCACACTCGTGAACCAAACCGGCATGTTACAGGCCCCGGTTAGGTCGGCTAACCCGAACCTAACTCGTGCGGATCCAATCTCGGCGTCTTAAGATGAAGATCCAACTTGCTATATGTATGTATGAATGCATAAAACCCTAACAGGATACTACATGGATGACATGCAACCAATTTTCACACCAACACAATTACAATCAAAATTAGTAAAAATTCTAAAACGAAAGGGACAGAATTTCCCCTAAAAATGTAATTAGGGGCCACCCTGTCAAAATCATATATTCAAGCATATATACGCATAGCAACAATAGCATTCACACAGACTTCTAATCTACTATATTCATCATTCTCTGAACTTTGGATCCTAACCCATCACACTTTTGCTGCGCTACTCTGATCATTTCATTTCATGTCATTGTCATGCCTCAAATATTTAATCATAGCATGTTTATAAAATAACATCATAAACAAAACATTAAACATTCAATCACCCAATGTGTGTGTGCAGAAGACCTTATTGCTCCTCTGTCCTGGCCGGCACATCCATCTCGTGCTTATCACCTACATATATATAGGAAAAACGTCAGTAACAAGCGTTACTGGTCCGAAAAGAAAATAACTATAACAAACTGGCTATGAGAGCAAACTCTCATATGAAAGAAAACAACATATACTCCACGTGAACACTCTGAAGGGCACTACTGAGGAGCCACTGGGCTGCAGACCCGGTAGCATCCCGAACTTACTGATCTGCTGCTGGTACTGTGCCGCTCTCGGCACTTCTTTTTCAGTACTTCTCGTGAAACTTTATCCTAAGCCCTCTCCTTACCTCCATATTTCTCCTGGCCTTGAGCACGAAGGCCGAGTACTCTCAGGCAGTCGCCTTTAGTACCCTTTGAACCACAAGTCCGGACATGCGCTGTACTAAACAGTACCCGTAAACCTCCACGTTCTCCGGGTGTGAGGAACTCAAACGCGGAGTTGTCAGGATCCCTCGGGAATGGAACAGTCCACTGGCACTAATCCAGAGCCCGCTTTGACTGTCACGGCATCCTCTACATGGTACGTGCAGTCGATTTCTCCATCTCTCGTCTCACAGAAACGCGAAAACTATATATATATATAGGCTTGGGTAGGGAGTTATATAATAGGCCCGAAGGCAACTTTTGGTGGATCTTGTTTTCGAAATCAACCTCGAGGGATCTCATCCTCGAGGGGTTATTAATCCGGAAAATGTTCGGTTAAATGGCCCGAGTTAAGTGGGATCCGATAAAACGCCACTTAACCCGTCCTGCAGACAATAAATCAAACATACAATAGAAAAGATCATAAAAATCAGAGAGAAGTCCTAACGGACCTGGTAGAAGCTCCAAGCGTGTCATCGCACCTAGGCGGCGAGCTCCTACTCCGTACCTACACATCAAAACTAAATACTAACGCCCACTAACTACATGATGCATCAAAATCAATGAATCACACACAATGCAACCACAAGATCATCCATCAAAATAACAATCAAATAATTATAAGAGTAAATAATCCTAACTCAAACTATTCATACCATATTTTATTCTGTTCTTCTAAGTTGCATCGTACTAGATTAACATGCTCATACACAATTCATCTCATTAGATCACTTACTTCATTCACTAATAATCTCATCATGCACATCTTTACTTTATTCATGGTCAAGACATTAATCATGATAATTAATCAACCCTAGCATGCTATGCTAACAATTATCATCAATTTTAAATAAATCAATCGGAGGTAATTATACCTCACGTTGTCGACAATCGGCGACGGTTAGGGTTCCGTCGCGTGTCTCGGAACTCAAATTCGGCGCTCATCGGCGTCCGAAGCTCGATCGGGCTCGACTGGGTGAGCCCCGTGGAAGATCCGGTGAATTCCAGTGAATTCCAGAAATTCCGGTTTTCTGGCGGCTTCCGGTGGTTTTCCGGCGGCTTCCGGTGGTTTTCCGGCGACAATCGCCGGCGGCGTCTACTGGCCGGAAAGTGGTCGTGTTGGGTACCCTCGGAACCGGCTCGGTGAGCCCGACTCATCTACGAGGTCGACGCGGCCAACGGAGGTGGCGGCTCGCCGGAAAATGCATAAGATGGAGTCGGCGGTGATGGGTCGCTAGATCCGGCCGGCCAGGCTGGCGATGGCCTCCGCTCCGGTCGGGAAAGGCGGCTGAGGGGTCGAGGGTGCCGAGGCGACTGCTGGATCGCGGCGGCGACGGTGCCCGGCGGCACGATTGGCGACGGAAGCACGACGCAAAGGCGCGGCTTCCTCGCGTCGCGGCGGCCAGCTCGTGGCCGGGCCTGGTCGGGGCGGCAGGGCGACGCCGTGGCCGGGCTGGGCGGCGTCGATCGGCGGCCAGGCGGCGTCGGCCGTGGCGGCGGCGGCGCGCGAACAGGGGCAGCGCGGCGGTTAGGGTTTGGGCGTGGGGGAGAAAAGGTCGGGGTGAAAACTTAGTTGGGTGGCAAACTCGTAAATAATACTTGACTCGTCTCCGGCTCGAGTCAAGTATCATAACTAACTCGTAGTAAATCCTAAAAAAATCCATAAAAATCAGGAAAAATCCCATAAAATCAAACAAACACCAAAACATCATAATGATATGCTCTAGAACTATCAACCCACCCAAAATGCCCGTAACGCGTCCTAACGCGATAAACGGCCTAAAACTAATTCTACGATCCATTATATATCATAATAAAAAAAATGAACTGCATACTCTCATATATTCTGATAACTCATTCTTTTCTGCTGTGTTCATGACGTTATCATCATATACTTGGGTACGCATGACCCTCATGGCTCATACACGATGACCGGCGTCGGCTCAGTACACGTGTTCTGAAACTGACTCGACTCGAAAATAATGGTCAAACCGACCGGTTCTGAATATAAAACCCTGACTCGAATCGTGTTATTTACACGGAGGTGATACCACCACTTCCCGGTTGTTTTCTGGCCAGCCGACGGTCAAACCTTGCCAATCGCCACTACCATCACGTTCCTTGTTCTTTTTCTTTGTTCCCAACAAGTAGCAGCCTCTGCTGCGTCATCGTTGCCGTTTTCCAACGACGGGCACCTGTTGCCCCACTGGGCCTTTTTGCCTGTGTTCATGTCCGCCTACCCACGTTCGTGTCTACCTGGCCATGCCTGAGTCCACCAATCCGAGCCAGTGTTCATGTCCATCAGTCCAGACTAACCCAACCGACCCAGCTCAAGCGCTTATTTAACCAAGACCAAATTGATTCAGCCTAACTCGGTTCGGTTCAACTAATTGACCTGATTCAGTCATTTTGAGACCATTTTCATCCTTTCTTGCACTATTTTTTGTAATTCGAGAACCCTTGCATTAATTTAGATGTATATTCATATGATTTAACATATTTTGATGTTATAAGTGTTTTATTTATTTATTTATTCATTATTGCATATTTATTTTTATATATGTGTTTATCGTATATGATGAATGTTTACATGATTATTTGTTATTATTAATATTATATTTAATTATGAATATTAATCTTATTATATTTACTAAATTGTATATATTTATTTATTTATTTATTCGTTACGTGTATGTTATTATTTATTTATTTTTAATTACATATTCCATATTGAATAACTATGATAATATTATTATTACTATTCATGATTAATTAAAATTAATTAATTATTTAATTAGTTATTTCTAGAATAATTATATATTTATTAATTAAATTATTTATATATTCTCTAGCACGAGTAAACACAAGTATATATGATATATGCTCATGTTTAGCCGTATATTTATATAGCATAATTATATAATTACTTTATTATTAGAGTATTATTATTTTCATGTATTTATTATTTATTTATTTATTCATTTGTGTATTTATTTATTTATTATTTATTTCTTTTATTATATCTCAGTTTGCGTGCTAGATGCTTAGTTGTAGGTTTAATTAGCACCATCTTATTTATTAGGATGTATTGATGATGTAAGCATCACCACGAATATGCATCATATAGAGATATCAGTATTTTACTGAGCAGTGGGTTTCAATATAGGTTACGGAATTCGAGCTTGACGTAGATGTGTCGATGCACTTGGAGCTTGGACCACAAGTCGATAGGACTCTCCCTTTGCTTGATCTTTGTTTAACTCCCTGTGTGTCGAATTGAATCGTGTTTTAGACGTAGGATGGTATCGGCAGTGTTTTATCAGATCCCTCAGATGTCAGGCCATTTAGCTGTGTTTTCTATACATGTTTAATAAAACTATAAGGATGAGATCTTTTGTTGGTTTTCGAACTGAAGCTCTAGAAATATATAATATAAGCCTCTTTCCTAAACCTATTATATAAGTATGTGCATTTTTACAAATTTCACAAATAAGAGAGGGAGTGGTATAGTGATAAATATGGACTGCATTAGTACTCCTTCAAACCTTGAGGTAGTGCGGACTATAAGGGTACTGCATAATGCAACACATTTTCGGAATTCGTGACACTAACTTAACCATTCCTTTTACCACTTGAGTACCGTGGCGGGTGTAATATGGAAGATGTGAGGGCGTAAGTGTTGTATGTATGAATTTGAATATTATTCGTGCATGTGTGTCGGCACTTGTTTAAGTATGTTTGCATACACTGTTATTTTCTTTTGTACTTTTATTTATATTTGATGTATTTTGACGCATATTTAACAATATCTTCCATTCTCATGACGCCAAACTGGTTGTTTCGATCTATTTTATCGATTGAGTCTTACCAACTTACAACTTTAAACATGATTCGACTCGATCGTAACATTTCTAATTCGGTTTGAAGGAGTAGCACTCCGGTGGTAGGAAAAGTTGTTGGATGGCTAAGTTATAGCCAGAAAGTTTCCCAGCGATAGGTGCATTGCCAGGACTTTGGCAGATTTTCTTGGCGACGGTGAGTGCAAACGGCGGCAAGGTTTTATCATAGCACGAAGTTGGCAGTGTTGGCTATAGACCAAATGTCACGAAGTGGCTGAAATTGGGGCCAATCGGGTGAAAAAGTGCTCGAAAGTCATCGGCATGGTTTGTCTTCTTTCTTTGTTTGGGCTTTTCCTTGGTTAGATTCTAGCGATGGTGAGGCTTTTTGGCAGTATGGCTTGTGTAGGATTGGTAGCCAATGGTAAGGGCTTCCATTTGAACGTTGGAGCATGGTCGGAGGTTGTGCCATTCGGTCAGAAAACAATTCAAAAGATGGCGACCAGGAGAGGACCTTGCTCTGATTGGGGTGGTCTTCGTGGCTAGATTAAGGCAACAAGGGGCTTCAAAGGTGGTGAGGAAGGACCTGGGCACAGCCACACGGAGATGGTGGTATATATAGGCTTCACACCGATGGTCTTGGCTTGGTTTGGGATGACCAAGGATTGCCGGGAAAGTCATCAAAATCTGGCCCTAAAACCTACAAAATAATGCACAAAAGAGAGTTTTCTTCTTCATTGCCGGCGGGCTTCAAACGATAATTTATACTTTGGATGGGGTCATTACACCACATGCTCGCATTGTAACGGACTTATACAAAGTGATAGAAATGCCCTTTTACATTTTAATGTGGTAATGGTTAGTGTTTGACCACGAAAATATTATCCTCATTAGATAATATTAATAACACTTCATTCTCTTCAAGAACACTAATTCTCCTACGAAATTTTTTTGCAATGAATAGGTTAATAAATTTAGTAATTTAGAAGACACTCCATGAATGTTGTCATAATGTCTAAAACACAGTTGACCCTTGCCCAGCCCTAATCCTTAAGTTATAATTATTGCAAAGTGTCTTACCCACATATATTCACTATTCAATCTAACTAACTTAACTGAAAGATTAATCAAAATTCCCTTTATATTTGTTAGTTTGACTACACAATAATTCATGGGTGACCAATCAATAGTTAAGATCTAATTTTTATAGGCGATTTTTCTTAATAAATAGATATTTGGGCAGGTGAAAGGACCCTTTGTTTAATTGTTTCTTCGGAACTTCTAATTCTGGAGTTATTATTGGTTGGCTGATTGACACATTTTAACTGATTTATTGATAAATTAATTAAAATTCCTTTTATATTTGTCAAATCAAATGTGGCTCAAGTAGGAAAAATTTTGTGGCCAATCATCAAAACCAACTGATAATCTATGTTATTATACTATAATATAATAACAACAGAAATGAAAATTTTATTGGGCTCTATTCTAACTCGGACATCTTAAAGTTGAAATATGGTTTATATAAAAACTCGTGAATTGCGCGGTTCTCGACTAGCTCTCATGTGGTGAATTTGTCGCGATAAATGGATACGTGGCGAGGTGGGGGTGTGATTCCTCGCCTTCTCCACCAAAAAAACTCCTGCTGCTGCTCCGTCTCTTCCAAACCCTCTTCCCCCTTCTCTCCCCAAATTTTCATGTCCAACGATCCCACCCACGCCCATCCATTCTCTCCTGCGTCGTGCGATCCCTCCCTCCCGACCCCTACCCCACCTCATGGCGGCTGCTCCCACCCTCCCCTTCCTCTCTACTCACCCCCCGCTCCCCAACGATCGCCCCGGATCCCCAACCCTCCCCCTCTGCGCCTGGTATAATCCCAATTTCGTGTGTTTTTTTGTCGGTGATGATGTCTTTATTTTTAATTTTTAGTTGCTTGGCAAAATTTTTGTTAGTTTCGTAAGTTGTGGTGCGCCTGCTGTGTAAAATTTCGGAGTAGTTTTGTGGGTTGCTTTTGTCAGTTGTTGCTTGTAAATTGAGGTGTGTATGCTATGTACAATTTGGAGTTCTGTTAAGTCTACTCTTTCTAGGTTTCGGTGCCATCAGGAGGATGTGGAAACATGTTAAGTTTATGTTTATTTATCTGTCTGATATTGTGATATGATGGTGGAAAGTAATTGGGGGATGATGGTGAATGGCTTGATAGGGAACATAAGGAGGAAAAGTATTTAAGAGCAGAGGGGAGATAAAGAATGCTGGAATCCATCATAGACTAGAGATAATTGATGCCTGAAACCATTAGGGAGGCCAAATTTACATAACAGACAATTACATTGCAAACATTCATAAAAATCCCACATATTATTAAGCTAACTAATATATGTACCTAAATCTAATATATCTGTTTTGCATCGCAAGGGAAACGAGATGAAGTCATTCCTAGGCTCCGAATTGACTGACATTTTTTTGGTTTACATGAGAATTTCTTGCCATGTGGCCACTAGATACTTGTGCTACCGACTCCAAAACAAATTAATAGATGCATTTTTTGAAAGTTCTTGTGCATGACTGGAGGCCTTTTGCATGATAAGTCTCAGATGGTTTAAATTGATATAGATCACAATTTCTAGATGCAACATTTGGGAAGTAGTGAGGAGGTTTCCAGACCATTAAAAAGATAGGGTAAAAAACTACTCAAGACTTAGTGTTTCTATACATTTTCCCCACTAAAAGACAAAATCTTTACCACTTCTTCTGACTACAATAACTGAGTATGTACATCAACTTTACAGTTTCATTCGTCAAGAACCAGTAAGAATGCCCATTCATGTACATTATTTTGATCCCACCTTCACTAATCCACCTTCTCCAGTGATCCAATACCCATTATCCGGTTTTATATCATCTTCACTTAGCCTATGATTTCATTTTTTCGCATGCTTGTAAATTTTTTCAATGATCCATATTCCGTACCCTACTTGTCTCAAAATTTTGAATTTCACCCTTAAAGTCCTCAAAATTTAATTTTTTTTAGAATATTTGAATGTTCGCTGGCATAGTCTATGCGGCTCCCAAAAGCTTCTTTTTTCCCATCATCAGATTCACTACAGCCCTTCTCCCCCTTTCATCATTTCCAGGCTCAAAAGTATGTTCATGGATTTTAAAAAGAATAGATAATGAATATGATAAATTAGTTTAGAGGTTAAGAACAGATTGTTTTTTTTTCCAATGCTACTGGTCTCACGAATTGTGGCATGGACCATTTCACCTCTGCAGCAATTCTTTTGTCATGGCTGCCAAATGTTTGTTAGGGCAATTTTCTCATTTATGAAAATAATAGGGTGATTAATAATGATGTTATCTATTATTTGGTTTAATTAATGGATATATGAAATTATTTGGTTGGGTTTTATTTGGTAGAAAATTTTAGAATTTGGTTTTTTCAAAATTTTCCCTGAAGAATGTTCATGTTTTTTTCTGGATGATAATATTTAGATGGTTTAGCATGGAAGCGACTACAGCTGTAGAGGTGATTTATTATTTTATTATTATGTTCTTTAGAAGGGATTGGTTTGTTTATTTCATCAATATGTTGTCTAGTAGCCTGATGTTTGTTCTGCATTACTCTGATGTGCCTTTTCCTTCAATGTTTTCATTAAATCAGTTCTGACAGGATGAAATTTTTTAGCAGGTCCATGGTCAGAGTCTTCACTTGACTCATATATTTCTTTGGAGAAGGTACCATATGCTTGCTTCTCTTCTATTTTTTTGTCAATGCCAAAAGGTTGCAATGATTGACGTCCAGTGATGCTTAGGCTCTGAAGTTGAATAGGTTATTATTTTTTTGTGTATTGGAAACTCAAACGTTCAGCTGGTGGTTTTGTGATTGAATTACTTTAAGCAGCATATTTGTTTGCCGGCTATACTGCGTGTTCTCTCTCTTTTTTTTTTTTGGGTATGGACTTTGTTCATTGAATGAAGAACCTTAACTTTCTATGCGCTTATAGGGTGTGTTTTGGGCTTCCATAATCTCTTGGCAGGCGATGCTGTTTACATTCCTTCTTATTTTTGTTAGTTGCTTAGGCATGTGGGAAGGCTGCTTACAGTAGACGTTTGCACTCCAACCCTTTTCTGGACCTTCTACATTGAGGAGCTTTTATGCATCAAGCTGCCTTTTTTTAGTTGCTTAGGCTCTGCTTTTTTCTTCTTCCTGTAAGATTTTCTTTCTTCTATGTCAAATAATTGAATTCGTAACTTTCATGTCTTGTCTTTTTAGGAGACCTCTGATATGAGGACCCCAGGTACTAAGGAAGGTCTACAAGTCCAGAGGAATATTTCTTCGTCCTACAACATATCGGCCCATGATATAGCATCCTCTAAATCCAATCCCCATTGCCATGGTTTGGAAAATGGACAAGTTGTATCCTCTACATCCAATCCCCATTGCCATGGTTTGGAAAATGGACAAGTTGTATCCTCTAAATCCAATCCTCATTGCCATGGTTTGGAAAATGGACTACGTGCTAATATGGCATCTGCTGACACTGGCAGTACTCATGGGTCCATAAATTTGGCAGGAAAGAGAAGCCAGATGATAAATGGTAATCACTTACTGAATTTTCAGTACCTTCCAATCTCTCGGCCACAACCAAGGGTAAATCCTCCTAGAAAGCCACGGAAGGTACAGCCATACAACAAAGACCTTTTCCTTCAGGCAAATTTTAAATTCGTTGTGTTAGATTCTGGAGAACAAGCAACTGAACGTACAAATCCGGACAACATGTTAAGGTGGGAAGATGCTGTTTGTGTAAGACATTCAACACCATCAGCTGTCCATTGCCCCATCTGCTTAGAAAGTCCTCTCAGTCCACAAATAACATCATGTGGGCACATATTCTGTTTCCCTTGCATTATAAGATATTTGCTTATGGGGGAGGAGGACCATAGAGGTTACTCCTGGAAAAAGTGCCCCTTGTGTTTTACAATGATATCTTCAAAGGAGTTGTGCACTATATACATTGATAATGTCAAAAACTATCATGTTGGTGATATGCTAGAATTTTCACTTCTGACTCGAGCCAAGGACTCATTACAGCCTGCTGAAAAAGTCCCACAGGTGGTGTCTAGGACTTCTGATAACCTAAATAATGCATTTTCAAAGTTCACTATCACTTCAGATGTGGATTTGGCAGTGCATGGAGCACGATCTGAGCTCAATGATTGGCTAGTGAAAGCAGACTTGGGACTTGTTGATGACATAGAACAGCTGCCCTATGTTAGTGCAGCTCTTGATCTCCTTGATGATAGGAAGAAGCACTGGGGTGAACAACAGATTAAAACGTCTTCCTCAAGCACTTGTTTTAATCATGCTAGTGAAAGAACTCATAATAACTCATCCTCATGCGTGGATGGTATCAATGTTCCTGCATCCAAAACATCTGAATCACTTAATGAAGTGTGCAATCGATCAAATGGTTCAAATGGTCCCTCAACAGAGGGATCTGTCAATGGTGAACCTTCTGGTAGTGTAATATCAACGTCGAATCTCACTCAATCAGAAGATAACAGAGAAACCAAGAAGTTCCAAAACCTTGCAGAAAGCCGCAATGATGTGAAAGAATCCTACAATTTTTACCAGGTATTGCAACTACAGAAGTGGTTCAATTCTTAAGTTTAAGAAACATTTATTGCTAACATATTATTGCTAATTGTTTTTCCTTTGAATAATATGTCATAGATACACTTCTACTATGGTGTTATACTTTACTATGGTTATTTTGGCCTATACTTTTTGGCAGGCAGTTGATGGTCAGCTCCTTATTCTTCATCCTTTGAACATGAAATGTCTACTTCACCATTTTGGGAGTTACAATTTACTCCCGCCAAGGTAGTGTTCGTGAAGTCCATTTTCTTTTAGAAGTTAAAAAACTTGATTTTCGAAACCCTCCAACTCATGTTTTATTGGGTGACTAGCCAAGGTCTTTAAGAGTTTCTATTAATCTCCTCATAAAACTATATATAATCTATATCATTTTAGCTAACCTAAAAAATAAATAATATCAGCAATGAATGAAGAATTTGATGCCCTTTATGCACCTTTTGGAGTTCATCTTATGAATGAAAGAACATCATTACAGAGAATCTTATGAAGCCAAAAACGAAAAAGAAAAGTAAAAAGAAAAAGTAAGTAAGAAAGATGGGACGATGCATATATTTTTTAAAATGGGTACACTCATCACTTTCGATTCCTATGCATTAGAGATTTTTTGGTGTAATGTGTTACATAATACAAATTCCTAATAATTCTTGAACTAGAAAAGACGATTCCTAAATAAAACAGCACTCTTATAATACTAAATTTTTAATTTGATGTCTGCATAGGAGCCATTATAGATTAAACTGCTTGCAAGGTTCTGTAATGGACTATTACTTTCTGGTGTAGGATCTGTGGAAAAATTTTGCAACTGGAGACAGTTACACAATCGGTTGCCATGCGAAGGCGGTATTGTTATTTAAGTCATTTTCCCTTGACTACAATATTTCAGGTAACTGTTTTAATTGTTTTCTCCTGTATAAGCTTTTTTTTTCTTATCATTAACATACTTAATTGCAGATGTGCGAAATTGACATGAGTGAGATATTGCCCCCTGATGCTTTAAGTCCATTTGTTGCTGAAATCATGAAGCGACAAAAGGAGAGAGAGAAAATAGAGAGAAAGGTGATGATCATAAGGTTCTTACTTTTACGTGTTTCTATTTACAGACTTTGAGGGTAATCTACTAGTTTGGTAGGCCAATAAAGGGCATCTTGTTAATCAAGCTATAATGCTTGGTTCACATAAAAGGTTTTTCTTTTGACAACTAATACCAAATATTAGTCTTGTTCTTGGATGGGTTTTTATTTGAAGCTATTCTTTCTAGGAAAATGAAGCAAAAGCAAAGGCTGCTGAAGCAGAGTTGCCCAATATTTCATTCAATTTTCACAATGTACAACTTTCATCTTCTACTGGAGCACCTTTTTCTATGGATGACTTTAAAGGTAAATCATTTTAGATATGATCTAGTTTATCATTATCACCATTACTACCTTACCCCAGTTTGACACAGATTTTATCTCATGGATTTATTACTCACATTTAAATTGATCCCAAAAATCCATGTAGAAACAAAGTAGCAAGGATTTATGCTGGCTTCCCTTACTTTTTTCTGCTATCTCCCTGTTGAAAGAGGGCATAATGAGTTGAAGTCTAAAGCTTAACATAATTAAGTCATATACCTTCCCAAACTTTTGGATAGGCATCATGAGATCTGCTTATTAAATCTCAATATTGTTATCTCCAATGACAAAGCTGGTAGGAATGAAAACCAGTTTTCTTCTATTGGAAGCAGCCGAAAGATATAATTTGGACATAAAACCTTTGCATGTAGGAGATGATAATTGGTATAATTGTTGGCAGATACAGGTTCCTGATTGAGATAATGCTTAATAACTTTTATTTTTGTATGAATAAAGCTTTAGGTGATACAGTTTTGCCATCAAGAAGTCCCCCAGTTAGTGGCGGAAGGAAGAGATTTTCAGATGTCACTCGGCTTGGTTTCGCAGCAGCACACGATTCTCCTTCTTTAGCACTAAAACAGCCATCCAATAATTCTCAAGTTTCGGGATCTGAAAGCAACTTGGTTAGCTTGATTGGTAAGATATTCCTGTAGGAAATATTTTTTACCAGATAATCCACACATTATTTTCCTGGTCTAGTTTAGTCTGCTGAAACAGAGATTCTGGGCATAAATGAAGTGAATTTATGACTGCATTTGCATATAGGTTTGTATTATCATTGTGGTCTTCTTGGTCTCAGTAACTATTAGGCAAATGCTAATTGCTCAACCTAGCCAAATGCAACAACCAAGTTACTGTGTTTTCTTAGCAAAAAAGAATACTGTCAGGTTCAGCTGTGATTTTAGTTGTTCTCCTTGTAAATGGTAGTATTTCCTTGGGCTTTGTATACTTTCTTGTGGCCACGTTTTCAGTCGTGTGATCCCTTGATGTACAGTTTAATTATGCATCTTATGATTTAGTTCTCCACATTCTTAGATACGTCCAAATTAAAGTTGATTCAGTAAGCTAGTTTGTTGCCCTAATATGATTGTCTACTATGGAGTTCTTATTCTATGACCTACCACAATTACTATTGCTAATTGACTACATCTAACTGTAGGAGGTGCTGAAGGTACTAGGCCACCTGCCAAGTTGTCGTTCGCAAATGTCATATCAACGGTGAAAACAAGCAATTATTCTGAAAGAGGGAAGGCGGCTGCTGAAATTGGAAAAAAAGGAAAAAGGTCTAGCCGCGTTATACTCTCAAACGCTGGTGGGCGTCGCTACTAGTTGACTACTCCAATCTTGTTAATTTACTTTCACTGACATCAAATAATGGGGAAGTAGCGTTCCTGGGCTTCTTTCTACTGCCATCTTAGTCTGTAAATTACTTTCATTAATTTATAGCAAATGGTGTCCGAGATCCATAAATAGTATGATTGCTTTCTTGTTTTTTGTTAACTTTTGTTGTATGTACTTTAACCTGTGTGTGTGTGTGTACAATACTCTCACTAGTAAAATATGAGAAATATTTTTAAGTGAATCATCTGTCCTCGATGGTGGTCAGACAGGTTCTCCATCATGCATGGAGTGTTTATGGCTTTGCCAGATAGCTGCACTGCCAAGGCTACTGTGGACTTATTCCACTGAATGTTGTGAAGCATTTTGGTGTTTCCGGTGATAGTGAGTGATCGAGGTGCTCAATTTACTAGTTGGTTTTGGACCTATTTGTTCAACTTGGGTACAGAGTTGAAGTTTTTTATTGCCAACCATCCACTGAAAGATGGGCAAGTCAAGTGAATCAATATATTGTTGGAAGAGTTCTCAAGACACTGTATCTATTGACTCAAAAGAACTGGTTGGATGACACCGCTCAATTCTGCTACAACCCACATCAATTATCTGTTACGGGGAAGAGCCTATGCAAGTTGGCAATGGGTTGTCAACCCGACTCGAAATTTTTTGCAGAGAATGAGCCATTAGTGCCTGGCAATTGTCAGGTTTGCCCATTATATACAGGTGTTTCTCGATGAAGCAAATGATAGCCTGTCCAAGGCCGCCTATAGGATGAAGAAATATGCTGATCAAGGTAGGAGGCAATTGGAGTTTCTGGTTGGAGATAGGGTTTTGCTCAAGCTTACCCCTCAAATATGAAAATAAATTAGTGGTAAGAAGGTTCACAGAGGACTGATTCCCAGGTTTGATGACCACATTCACAGTGGTGAAGTGTGTGGGACAAGTTGCGTACAAACTGGCTTTACAAGAAAGGTAGAAGATTCACCCAACTTTCCGCATGAGTTACTTGAAGTCTTTTCACAGAGACTTGCAAGATCCAGGTCGTGCCCAAGCAAAGCGGACACTTCCTAGCATTTTAGAGCTCAGTTTGAGAAGGTCAGGGAGATTTGGATCACAAAATTTTAGGTAAAGTAAAAGGAATATGAGGATACTTTGGTACAATGGGAAGGAATTCCCGTTGAGAAGCAATTGGTAGAAAGCAATAAATTTGTGCCAGTTTGAAAATGAAGTAGCTATTAGGACAAAGCAACCCCATCAATGAGCACGTCGATTTCTTCTAAGCAGGAGGTCTGCCACCCCTTAGGTCAGTGAGGAAGAAAGATATAGGTGGTTCCTCATGGGTCATGGCCTTGTACGCACAGGGAACTGGAAAACCTTAGGCAATGAAAATTTCAGTAAGTGTTGGAGAAGCAAGTGTCAAGCTAACCTCGTGTTACTTGTTTTGGGTAGGTTGAATACAGGGAAGAATTATACAAGTGCTAGTTTGTGTGGTTGAGGTGTATACTTTGGATGTTGAGGAAATTTTTCTACCTGTTAGAGACCGACCCCCTCTCTATGCATGAATGCACGAGACCAAGTCATGGGATGATCGACGAGGAGCTTGTGTTCGGTTCCCACGCCCTGTTGACGCTTGTATGGAAGGATAACTCCCTAGCAACGTGGTGCAAGGTATTAGCACTCGATGACCACACTTAGTTGGATAGCGCTACCTGCTAGAGCTACTTGCTAGCACTTGTTGCTGGATAGCGCTATTCATTGACGGTTGGTTGCTCGATAGTGCTACTTGCTAGTGCTCGATTGTTCAATACAGCTAATAACTAGCGCTCACTGTCTAGCAATAGCAGTACTCACTGCCGATAGCAATACTCACTAGCATCGCACGACAATAACCTATGTTCAGTGTTGGAAGAGATGGGTAGCGACCATCAATTCTTAGTAGCGGCCAACAGTGCTCTGTAGCAAGCAACAATGCTCAATTATGGCTAGCAAATCTCGGTTGCAGCTATCAATGCTCGATGCAACTCGAAGTATGGCGGCCTAAGCTGATGAATGAACAACTAGAGCTTGGTACTAGTTATCAACACTTAGCTCTCGGCTTGTGCATGGCTTCGGTAATGTTGCACTCTTGCAATGGTGCATGTTGGATTCAAAGTGCCATAATGTCGAAGTTAGGCATGGAGCGGCTAGGTGACCTTTGCATGGTGTGTCCGTGACAAATGGTATCAGAGCTTGATCTTTAAAGCGTGTGCTAATACCAAATGGTATCAAAGCCTAGTTCAACCGAAGTTTGTCAGTTTAGATGTAACACACAAGCTTTGAGGCCTTATTTCTTGTGTTGTTTAGTCGGTTGATGGCCGCCGCTACATAAAGGTGTAGTAAGAAATGTGCATTTGAGTTGGATATATCGATGGGTATTAAGAGAAATGAGTTACATGGGAAGTCAACTGGACTACTGTTGTTTTTTTGGAGATTGATCAGGACCTTGAAAGATAGCAAGGACAGATCAGCAATCACAGGATTGGTATGTGTGTGAGGTTGAGTCTCAGACATGATCGCCTCACTTTGTTATTAGCTAATGGATCCATGCGATCATGAGGATTGAAGTAGATTATGCTTTGAGCATTGGTGCATTGTTTGAGCCAGAGGATGGATAGTTGTTTATTGAGAAAACACATGAGAGGAGTTGTCCCAAGAGTCAAGTCGGATGCAAATATGTGGGAAACCTTTGATAAGGAATTGAGTTTGGTACGTGGGTAATGTCGAAAAAGTTGGCTTCATGATCTTTTATCACTTGATGAAACCACGTGGCATTGGTTAAGTAGAATGATGCTAATGAAAGGTAGCGCTTTTGGGTTATTTGGTTGAAGACCCACATTGAGCAGAGATGAGTATGCTTTGGTTGATTGTAAGTGTGACTAATGCCAGAATCTCAAAGTTGCTTGGGACCACCACCATCGAAGACATATTATTCACCTCAAGAAATCTACTTACGAAATCCATACTGACTGATACCCCGGGTTTCTCTCGTAACACCCTAATTCAGCTCATAGTAAAAACCGAATCAAAGCTTTAAATTTTGGACTACCCTTTTCACTAATTTAAAATGCAAAGCTGATCCACGGACATACCTAACCACTCAAGGTGTCAAAGAAGGAAGGCTAGAGGGAATTTGAATGTATATCCCACAGCACACATGAACACTCAAAATGCATGCTCAGCAATTTAGTTAAAATGATCAAAGACTCTTATACATGATTATTCGTATTGGCTCACTAGCCCCAGATAATATTCATTTCATATGGCCTACTGGCCTCAAATCATAATCACATTCCAAAGCCCACGGCCATCACATCATGAGTAATCACACACACACACATACACAATAGAATGGTTTAGTTTTCCCATGAATTAGTCTCAATCTTTGCATCCCACCAACCAAACCTGCAACACCACACTTTACAAAAAACATACATCAGTAATCAAAGATTATCGGTGTAGAAATAACTACAAAAATATTTATAAACGGGTAAATAGATGACTCATCATCTATCAAAAACTTCAACATGAAATAGAAAACTCAACATCCCCACATCATCATAATGCAATATGGCCTATAAGGTCTAATCATAATCATTGAAATAAACATGCACATGAACCAAAATACTCAACAATAATGTGTTAGTACTATGCATGAGCCAAAATCTCATCGATGATAACATGCTTGTGACTAATAGGGACTATTTGATCATAACTAAAATATTGTATGGCCTTGATACACTCAAGAGAGAGCATGCACATACTAAATACACATTGCTAGTAGGTACTATTGTAACACCTCAATCCGGTTTACTCTCAACCCGGACCAGAACTGTTACAAAGGATCGAACTACTCGTAAACCGATTAAGTTGGTTGACCCAAAACCTAAACGGCTACGACATAACCCTCTCGACATCTCAAGATGGAGCACGCCGCTAATGCGCAAACAATATATGAATGAGATGCAAAACCCTAACAGGATACTACGTGAATGTCACGAAAATCACCGCACACCAAAATAATTAAAACATCAATAAAATTCATAAAACCCAGAATAAAACGAACAGAGCCTCCCCTAAAAGTGCAATAAGGGGACGACCTGTTAAAATACGACACAATATAGTATATATATAAAACAATAATTTATGTCGTAACAGACTTCAAATCATCCAAACATACTATAATTGGGTCTAGCCCACCTACAATCTCATACTCAGCTCATTTGATTCCTTTTCATTTCAACATAGCACATCATTAGAGCATTTCTCAAAACATTCCCACGCATTTCTAAAACATACACGCCTCACAAACACATGCATAATTACCAATATGTAAATCTACTACAAAAGCCAATAACATCACATCTTACGCAAAATTCGGCGTGGCACCAGGTATGTGTGTGCAATACAAGCGCTACTCCTTCGTCGAGGCCGGCATACACCAATCGTCATCCTCACCTACATATAGTAGAAAAACGTCAGCAACGGGTGTCACTGGTCCGAAAATAACTAATATCAAACTGGAACATGAGAGCAAACTCTCATAGAAAGCAAACCATCATATATCTTCCTCAAGAACTCTCATAAGGGCAACTACAAAGGAGCCATCGAGCAGCTGACTCAACAGCATCCTGATCTATCTGGTACTATGCCGCTCTCGGCACTTCTTTTCAGTACTTCACGTAAATTTATCCTAAGCCCTCTCCGAACCTCCATATTACTCCTGGCCTTGAGCACGTAGACCGAGCACTCTCAGGCAGTCGCCTTTAGTACCCTTTGAACCACAAGTCCGGACATGCACTGTACTAAACAGTACCCGTAAACCTCCACATCCTCCGGGTGTGAGGAACTCAAACGCGGAGTTGTCAGGATCCCTCAGGAATGGAACAGTCCGCTGGCACTAATCCAGAGCCCGCTTTGACTGGCACGGCATCCGCTCATGGTACGTGCAGTCGACTCATCTTCTCTTGTCTCACTGAAAACTCGATAAAACTATTTATAGGGCTGGGTCAGGATTTATTATAATAGGCCCGAAGGCAACTTGAGGTGGATCTTATTTTCGAAAACAAACTCGAGGGATCTCATCCTCGAGGGTTATTAATTCCGAAAAACATCGACCAGGTGACCCGTGTTAGGTGGGGTCCAATAAATCATCCACCTGACACGTCCTACGATCAATAAATCAAATCACCGATAGAATGGAGCGATAAAACCTGAGAAGCGTGTCCTAACGGACCTGTCAGAAGCTCCAAGCGCAGTCTCGTGCCTAGACGGCGAGCTCCTGCAACGAACCTACATGAACATAACTAATTACTAACGCCCGTACATATATGATGCACACCTATATAACTAATATATCCACATGCATACAATCATCTAATCAACCATGATAATCATCTCGACAATCACACTAAATCTCTAATTGTCAAGCAAGTTAATAATTTTATCATTTCATATGTTACTTATTACCTAGCACTTTTAATTCCAATTTCAAAGCATACCTATTCTAATTAGGTGACAATGGTTTATTCAATTTAATCTGTTTAACTTAATGCTAGCATGCAAAACCTAATTCATACAATTTCATAAATTAACTAGTTAACGAGCATTTAATGTATCTAATAGTTCAGAAAAGAGAAGGAAGAACCACCTCGCGATCGCCGCTGAAATCGGTGCCGACGAACGAAGGCGGTGAAGGTGAGTCGGCGGTTTTCTGGCGACTGTGCCGGCAGTTTTCCGGCAGCTCCGGTGGTTTTCCGGTGACTACTCCAGCGAGGCAATCGAAGGTAGGGGTTAGCACCGCCTCGGTGAGCTGAACCCAATGGTGGTGACTACGAGGGTAGCCGCGGCGGCGGTGGCCACCAACGGCGGCGTCGAGTGCGGCCAGGGTGGTCGGCCGCTCCGATCAGACCCACGGCTGGCCTCGACGGCGGTGCTAAACAGGGGGGAAAGGTAGGGGAGGTCGAGGGGAGAAGCTCCGACGTCATGGCGGCGGCGGTCTAGCGCAGACGGCGGCGGAATCGCGTCGGGAACGGAGGGAAATCGAGGCGTTGCGACGGCTGGACGGTGGTTGGGCGTGGTCAAGGCGGCAAGGTGGCGGCACGACCGGGCTGGGCGGCGTCGACCGACCGGCGGTAGATGAGGAAGCATCCAAGTAAAGTCTTCAAAACTTCCAAAATAACTCACAAATCCAAAAGTAATGAGTGAGACCAGCTGAGCACTTTCATAATAAGTAGACTGGCTAACAAGCTAGAAAATTCATAATATTACATACTTACATATAATCATAAGCTTACAACCTCAATATTTTTCCTGCCATGGCACTCAGATGGCCAAAAATAAGGTAAGTAATGCCACAATTTTCAGAAATGTATTACATTATACAGTACCTTACATAATCGTACTACTTTGGGTAAGAGGAGTACTAGTACGATCTTCATATCTCTATACACACACATAGTAAAAGTCAAAACTATTATATACATATTTATAAGGCTTGGGTACATTATACTTCATATAACTATTTGGATCTTATAAGCTTAAAAATCATCAAGGGATCTCAACCTCAAAGTTTTGCTAATCTACCACAAACATGGCTAAATGACCCAATCTTAGTGGGATCTCAAAAAATATCACTAATATTGTTTTCAAGGGAAAACCTCAGCTAAATCTTACTCAAGAAGTCAAGTAGAGATCAAGAATAGGGAAACCTAAAAACTAGGATGAATAGAGCTCCTCAACTTAACATGGTAAGCTCAATCTACGTACCCTAGCATGAGATGTAACTAATCAATACTACTCAAAGACTAAGCACGCAATTAGAGGCAAAGCCTCTAATCATGTGTAAACACAATTAAATTTTACTTTCCATAGTGAAGATATTAATTACTCCTTAATTACTATTAAATTACTTAACCATGATTAAAGAGTTTTTAGATTTCAAAAATGTGTTAAATATACTAATCCCTAATCAAATTTTAACCCTAATTAACTGAACAGCTTAATTTAGCCAAATTTTCTCACAGCCCAAATGGCCTTGGAGCTTGACATTTAGTAGGCTTACTCCTAACAGGCTAAGGGTTCATTATAATTTTTATCATGGGTTGGGGCTATAAGATTACTGAGTTTCTAAGACTATTATTCTAATGACACATTTTTGGCTTCTATGGGTATGAGTTGCACACTTTTTTTGTTGGGCCTTGCTCATGGGTTCTAATAAGTAAAAATTCTAATGAAAATTGTCATAAGTTTCCTACAACATTGGCTTAGTCTCCATAAAATATTGTGACAAAATTCGATTTGACGAAGTCGGGGAAGTTTTGAATCATGATCTTATGACACTTGGTTCATTGTCAGAACACTACCTATTTTGGTGGGAAACTTCTTATTGTGTCATGTAGGTGTCCAATTTGAAATTTCAAAGAGACCTAGTGGGATTATAAGATAAAGTTTGGGTAAATTCGTTTAAAGAAACCTACTAGGCTTATAAGATAAAGTGTGGGTAAAATTCAAGATGATTTTACCGACATTTGCAAAATTAACCAAGTTTTATCTTTAAGATCAGAGATTAGGATTTTACCTTCCATCTCTGTACAGCTTACACAAATTATTTTATTAATAGACCATATGAACTCCAATCAAACTCAAAATTGGCATATTGCAAGTAGACAATTAGTTAAATGTTACTTTAATTTACCCTGATTTTAGCAATTTCTTTAGTGGGTCGGTTTATCATTTTAAAGTTGACTATTACCACTTTTCAAAAGAAACATAGTATATAGACTTTCATTATCAGTTCTTTTCATGCCCTTAGTGATGTTTATTTAGTCCAAAATTTTAGTAGCTTGTAGCCAACACCTAGTTCTAAATATGAGCAAAGATATCATCAAAAGGTCATCACAACAGGTGTATAAAAATAGGGCAATATGCATCACAGATCTGGAACATGCTAAAGACACAACTTTATCATAATTTATCCATATTTTAAGCTCTAAAAAGTTCAAGAACAAGCATGTTATTCAAATGGACGTGTAATTACATGAGTCAAGAGTACAACAAGCTAAATATTAAATTTTTATGATGAGAAATATAAGAGAAACCATAGATACAAGCATGAATGGTCATGGATGATCCTAAATAGGAGCATAATGTACTTAACATTACAATCAAACCTATATATATGCATTCAACTTACATAGTAAGAAGTAGTAAGAAGGAACAAAAACTAGACAACCTAATATAACACATATGCAACAAGCCACAACAATCAATCTGCAAGGAGAAACCAAAGGAGAGGAGGAGAAAGGGGACATACCAAGAGAAAGGAGGAAGAAGAAGGAGGAAGGAGGGATAGAGGAGAGTTTCCCAAGCTTGGAGGAGGTCTTAGGAGAACTGCTAGAGAGGTTAGAGGAAGAGTCAAGGGAGGACGGAGGAGAATGGGAGAAGGGTGAAAGAATGGGGAAGCTGCAGCTTTTATAAAAATTTGAAAAATTGGCTAGTGCAAAGGCGTGACGCCAACCACATGGACCAATAAGAGTAGCCATCCACAGACATGCATCTGATAAAATGCAACACAAAGGCGCTTAGTGCACAAAGGCATGAGAAGGGTGCAAGGGTGCTCGAAGAGGGAAAAATACCCCAGTGAAGCAAGTATTGGCGGGAACTAGTGTCTAGGCAAACCTTAACCAACATACATATCCTCATAACATATCAACGGTTAATAATTACTAGTAACATGCAATTCGGATTAGTTAACATGCAAACCAACACTAAAAACAAGGAAGATGCTAACTTCTCTACTAAAAAATTCTATCCCAAATTTTGCCAAAAGGGGTACTACTATGATATAACACTGTAAAAATAATGAATGTGCTCGCTTACAGCTACAGGTCTAACTAAAGCATGCTAGTTTTAGGTAAATCCCATTGCCCTACATCCAGTTTATAAGCATGTTAAATGTACATGTCCATTCATCCACCACGTAACCCTGTTGTGCTTAACTTGTCTTCATGCTCTAAAAGCGCAAGACCAAGTATGCAGTGACACAAAAGAATATGTGCTCATATATACCGCTCTTACTAGGTGATGTAGTTCATGAGGCTCAATGCATAGGAAAATTAGGAGAACCACATCGTTATCACATCAAAATACAAAGTGGTCTAAAGTTCACGAAGACCCCTCATTGTATGTAATTATGCTATGGAGCATCCTAACATATATGCATATTGATTGGTTTTTCTCAATTAGATTATGGAAGAGTCTGTCCTATTTATAGTGTTGAGAGAGACCTGCGAAGGAAACCACCGAAGGTGATGTCTAGAAGGTTAAGATTACTATGGCACCTTAATGTTGGTATAATAAGGGAATCTGCCATCTAAGCTAAGTTGTCATAAAATCTGTGTCGGAAACCACCCAAGGTGATGTCTAGAAAGGTTAAGATTACTATGGCTCCTTAATGTCGGTATAATAAGGGAATGTGTCATCTAAGCTAAGTTGTCATAAAATAGTAGAAAGTGAAGGGACTGTACTCCTCGAAATATCCCAATCATCTTCCATAGTAGATCTGATCATCATCCTCGCGATCAATAACAAGGGCATTCCAAAGGACGATTCTAAGGATCTAGGTTAATTAGTAATAGTAGAGAACTGTTTCTCCATCGAATATTAGTCTCACACAAATCCGTGGAGGGGGAACACACATCCCAAAGAACTACCATCACTCTACGGGTCCCATATAAGGTTTGATAAGTGTTTCATCCCTTTACTATGATTCGTAACTAGTCATTCTGTACTGATTTATAACAAACTAGCTTGAGTCACTTGGCTACAACTACTATAGTGAACTCTCTAAAGGCTCATGAAATTAAAGGTTAGTCGTCTACATCTTTGATCATGCCATGGGACTATATATGTCTGCACATCCATATCACTAATGTTGACAAATAGAATTCCATCACTAGACAACCTGGATCGCTACTCACCAACTAATCATTGTGTTATGCATGCATCGGCTCATATATGCATTCACGTTGTGCACCTATCTGACACCTATCTAAATCTGCTTGTAGAGTCTGCCTATTTGGTTAATACATTAACTAGTCTACTTATCCTCATTATCATACAACTGACAACTCCTTATTAGTCTAACCATCAAACACCTCATAAGTTCACATATACCATACTTGTTGAACTATCGGTAGCTACTATGGTGGTGGTCACTACTATGTTTAAGTCTCCCATGTCATTGTCTGGCTTTGGATAATCAACGCATAGCCTTATGCCACCATCTTCCTTCATGACAAAGAGGACTAGGGAGGTGAAATATTTGGTCGTATGAATTCCTGAGTCTTCAAGTCTTGTAGCTGGCCCTTGAACTCCCGAAGCTGAAATGGTGATAGGCACTGTTCCCCAAAAATGGGCATAGTATCAAGTAGCACATTTATGGAAAACTTTTAGCAACAAGAATATCAGTTAAAACTAACCTTTGATTGTTCGATGGTAGCTCTAATAATAGCCAAAACCACCTTGCATCCTCTATCAATTAATCTCTAAGCTTTCTGGAATGAAATTAGACTTTCGCCTCAGTTTGTACTTCTATCCAGAAATGAGATCTTCACATTTCTTGTGCGTTAGAGTTGAACCTTCTTCTTCTAGCTATCAATCAATGCTCTATTCCTAGCCATCCAATCCGTGCCAAAAATCATATCAAACTTTCTTATCCGTAGTACTACAAAATCAATCAACAAGACATGCTAAGTCACAACTTTCTTATCCGTATTGCAAAGGCATAGTACTACACTCTAGTGGTGAGATCTTCTTTTATTGGAGTTGTCACAACTAAGTCATAGCCTAAATCTTCTAGTCCCATACCAATGCCATTGACAAATGCCTTTGCTATGAAGGTATGCATGCCACCAGAATCAAACAACACTAATGCAGGAGCTAAATAGATAAGTATAGTTTCTGTAATAATTGGAGAGTCCTACACGACCTCCTCTTTCATGGCTAAGTAGATCCTACCATGCTGTTATGGCCTTGCAATATGTATAGTAACTATAATAATTGCAATGTCCTTCATAGCCTCCTCTGTTGTGGCTATGTAGATCTTGCCATGTTGTTGTGGTTTCGCATCCTGATACTCTCTGACCACTAGGTTTACTATTAACTCAACATCACCCCTCAGTATCTAAACTAAGTCAATGGCCATTAAACCTCCCTGTCAATGTTGTCCATAATACTGACCATGTTGGCCATGTGCCTTGTTTGTGCTTGCTATGGCTGGTCACCCCTATGCTTCTACCCTTGAGAATGGGCTGGTGGTACAGGTAGGAGTGGCCACTATTGCAGTGTAGGCAATCCTCTATGTTGTTGAATTGCTGGTAGTCACCTCATCCACTACTGCTATTGTGGTCTACTTGGGCATACAGTTGTACGATGCCCTGTCTTGCCACAGGTAAAGCACCCATCAATCCCTCGGTGACATGCACCCTAGTGTTATCTCAGGCACTCAGGCTCCATGTATCCTCTGGGCTGATGTGATGGTGGTTGTTGGAAGGACTGTGTATGCTGTGGAAAGCTATGTGTCTGTTGTCCTTTAGCAACATTGATGGTCATGCCACTGTCAATCTACCTCCTTTGCTGTAGCGAACCCTGCTAGTCTTGTCCTCTAAGTCTTTGATGCTGATGGCAAGACTGACCACTCTCATGGGCATTCCCCACCTAAAGTGCTCTCTTCACAACTTCTGTTAAAGTCACAAACTAATAACATGATGCTAAGCCTAGGTTCAGCCGCAAACTTCTCTGCCCTCTCTCTCTCATTTGTGAAATTGCACAGTGCAATTCTCTCTAAGGTCAAGAATCTAGCCTGGTACTTGTCACTGTCTTGTCCATCTACTCCAAAGCTAGAAACTCTTGTTTCTTCTTGCTTTGGATCATAGAAGAAAAGTACTAGACGTAAAACATATCCCAAAACTCCTACAAACTAATTCGCTCTAGGGGCCAACCCTAAAAATATGTGGAATGAGCTGAGTTCCACCATATCTTTCTCATCCTCTACATCACTCCCATTGCAGCTCTTACCCAAAGCTCTAGTGGGCAACCCATATGCTGCAGTGCATTATCGACTGTGTCAAACCACTCAACTGCAAACTCGAGGTTCGTGCTACCATTGACTAACTATCCACCATTCTTCAAGAAATGGGTGACATCCCATCTCTCTCTAAGCTGAGTCTCAATTTCCTGTGTGTCAGAATACTCACCCACTACATATTGTCTCGGCCTGATCACTGGAGGCAACTCCATGAATTGGTGCAACCAACCAGTGAGACTAAAAGAAGATAGGGAGCCAGGGTCACTGGTGGTGATGGTACTGTGCTTGGTTCTGCCTCCAAAGTGTCAACTGGAATCTCACCCTCAACTGGTCTCTTTTCTAATCTAGCCACTGCACAACCACTGCCATATCCCTGACTATATCTAATTCTTAGCTCATATCCTGGCAAAGTTGATGATGCACATCCCTAATACGTTGTTACTCCTCATACACAGCTTGCTTCTCTTCTTGTGCTTGTTGTTAATGTTCTATCAACAGTTTAATGATCATAGTCAAGGCATCAACCTTTGCATCATGTGGTAGTGAAGAGGATCACCTATCGTGTGCCTGTGCTGATGGTGCACTAGCCCTAGCTAATCAGGTAGTTCTATGTGGTCTACCTATCTCCACAAGTAGGGGTGTACATGGGGAAGTCTAGCCTGAACCACAGGTGTCAGACCCTATACACAAGCCACACAAGTCAACCAATATAACTAAAAAGATACCTGTCGATGAGGCTATGGATAGGTTCACGGTACCATATTTGCACACACATACGTAAGCATACTATATACACATAAATCAAGCATAGCATAAACATACCATGCGCACAAACAGCATAAACATACCATGCGCACAAACAGCGCATACCATAGCATAAATCATGAATTTGACTAACTATTCCTTGGACTACTAAATTGGACTAACATACACAAAAGCATATCTTAACTTTCAAGGAGACTTAAAATGGAAAACCTTATGAGGAGCTACTAACATATGCATGCATAACATAAGCTTTGGGGGATTCTAAACGTAAAGTTTGCTAACATGATCACTCTGAGTTGTAGAAGAAGTACACTCCCACTATAATTAAGTGGTTGAGCTTTAAAGAATGCAACTTAAGATGAATACTTGAATTGTATGCATGAGATGATACGTATACTTAGTTTCATTATTTCTTGTTAGGTGTCTTCTTACTTGATGATACTATATCAAGGGAGAAGTACAGGGGTCATGGTTACTTATTCCACATTTCCTTAACAAAATCAAACACGTGCAGAAAAATCATCATTGCTATGACATCATATCAAAACACTTGGTCTAAATGTGGACCCTTTAAGCAGCATGAACCACTAGCTCCTCAAGTCAATGTTACTTCTACATATACACAACATCTACAAAGGATTGGTGTACCTGGTATTAAAGCCTCATCAATTATAAGACTCTTGGACTTAAACAACCTTGTAGAAGGCTAGTTAGTTATATGTTCCAAAATTTAACTCTCTACAAGTAAAGTTAGTTAAATAATAAGAAATAATATAAACACAATCGCACATAGACATTTAAGACGGGGTAAAAACTTGATTAGTGATAAGTATATTTAACCCTCATTTAAATATACTTATCACTAATCAAGTTTTGACCCTAACTAACTAGACAACTTAATTTAGCCAAATCTTCTCATAGCCTAAATCGCCTTGGTCGATGTTGAAATTTGGTGGGCATACTCCTAAGAGGCT
This sequence comes from Piper betle, assembly GCA_033002965.1. Classification (NCBI taxonomy): domain Eukaryota; kingdom Viridiplantae; phylum Streptophyta; class Magnoliopsida; order Piperales; family Piperaceae; genus Piper; species Piper betle. The sequence continues at coordinate 21,789 of JAURVB010002337.1, read as the reverse complement.
ATGGGTTTATCATTACTTTTATCATGGTCCAAGGCTATGGGCTAAGGGTATGGGCTTCACACTTATTTTGTTAGGCCTAGTTCATGGGCTTCTGACGAGATAAAATTATTACAAAAATGTCATGGGTTCATAAGACTATGGCCTTGATTTCCATAAAATATTGGGCAAATATTTGTTCTAGATAAGCCTACGGAAATTCAAAATCATGATCTTATGACACTCAGTTCACTTGACAAAAGGCTACCTATGTTGGTGGAAAATTTTTTCATGTGTCATCTAGGCGTCCAAACATTCTGAAATTTCACCGAGACCTAGTGGGTTTCTAAGGAAAGATGTGGGCAAAATTATGGAGGATTTTACCACCATTTGCCTAATAACTAAGTTTTACCCTTAAGATCAAAGATTAGGGTTTTTACCCTACAACTTTATACAACTCACACAAAGGATTTTAGTAACAGACTAGATGAGTTCCAATCAAACTTAAAATTGACACATTGCGAGTAGACAATTACTACAATGTTACCTTAATTATTGAGATTTTAGCAATTTCTTTAGCGGTTCATTTTATCACACCAAAGATGACTATTACTATTGTTTCAGAAGAAACATTGTATATAGTCTTTCATTAGTGGTTGTATTCATCCCCTTAGTGATGTTCATTTAGTTCAAAATTTTAGTGGCGTGTAACTAACACCTAGCTATAAACTAAGTAAGATCTCATCAAAAGTGCATCACAACAGGTGTAGAAAAATTAGGCAATATGCAACACAGATTTGGAACATGCTAAATACAGCAACTTTGTCACATTTTTACATTCTTTCGAGTACTAAACAATTCAAGAACATGCATGTTATGCACATGGACGTGTAGCCACATGAGGTAAGAATATAAATAGTGAAGATTATATTTTTATGATGATAAATGAAAATGATACAATAGATTCAAGCATGGATGGTCGTGGATGATCCTAAACAGCAGCATTATGTACTTAAAATTACAATGAGGCCTAACTATATGCATACAACTTACAAACTAAGCAAGAACAAAAACTAGACAACCTACCTAACTCATATGCAACACACCACAACAACCAATCTGCAAGGAATAACCAAAAGAGATGAGGAGAAAGGTGACATACCAAGAGAAAGGAGGAAGAAGAAAGAGGAAGGAGGAATGGTGGAGAGATTCCCCAGCTTGGAGGAGGCCTTAGGAAGGTTTGTAGGGTTTGGGAATTGCTAGAGAGGTCGGAGGAAGAGGAGTACAATGTGGATGAAGGAGAATGAGAGAAGGGTGAAAGAATGGGGGGAGAGGGGGCTTTTATAGAAATATGGAAAATCAGCCAGGACAAAGGTGCTAGCAGCTTTGAGCTCAAAGGTGTTCGGCGGAAGCACAGGCACTAACTGTGCAGATCATTTAGAGCTGCTTCCCACAAGCACGCATCTGACAAAAGATATCACAAAGGCACACCTCAACGCAAAGGCACTGAGATCTTGGTGTCCAAAGGTGTGGAAGGCGCTCATAGGGGAAGAAAATACCTGAGTGAAGCAAGTATAGGTGCAAGGGCATTAGAGCAATGCATAGGCGCCCATGGTATGAACCGAGCGGGAAATTCAAACCCTAATTGAGCACAAGGGCATTGGCCTGGCACCTAGGCACTTAGTAATTTTTGCATCACCATAGTGGTTTTTCACTGGAAAAGCTGCAAGAACGCACCAACACATGTGAGATTTATCTAAACATGTGGGTACATGGCCCTAAGGTCTATATATAACACTCAACACCAAACAAAGAAAAGAAAGTGGAGACAACCTAGTGCCCGACCAAAAGTATCTAACACCAAGACAACTAGTGTCTGGTTGAACATTAACCAACATGCATATCCTCATAGCATTTTAAGGATTAATAGTTAACAGTCACATGCTATTTGTCTTGGTTCGCACATGCACCAACTCTAAAAACATCAGGCTAATGGCCCAGGTTTTACAAAGGTCACCAAGGACTCCGTCACATCCCACTTGCTCTATGGCTGAACAAGATGATCAACCATTGTCGTCTGCAAGGTCTATGTTGCAAGCTCAAGACCCTATCCAATAGAGTCTCCTCAGAGTCCGTCTCCATAGTACCAACCAAAGTCTAGAGCTTTCCAAGTCTCTTTCAAATAACATCCATCGCATACACCATCAAGGGAGAATGCTTCTTGTGTTACTTAGGATTCCACCAAAACTTGAGTGTTGGGCTTCACTTGCTATCATACCTTATTGTCACAGAGTCAATTCTTTACCTAAATTTTTGCCTATAACCGGCTTGGTGCTGAACACCAGTCAATCTTAGAATGAACTCGAACACCAATCAATCAAGCTCAAGAGAATATCAATAATAAATATCCACACACAAGATACAGGAAAATTCCAACCTTTATATATATTCGTACGATATCAAAAGGACACAGTCACTAATAGACGTAGCATATTGTTGTACAACTCAAACCACAACTCGGTCTAGGGCACACTCAGGATGCACACACACAACCTTACAAGTTACAAGACACTCACACCTGCAACACTCTTGAACTCATGATCACACACTAAATTGATCATCACAAGTTCATACACTATGTCCCCTCTCTACCAAAGGTCTACTATCTTTCTTCCTTAAACAAGCTATGCCTTTAATCAGAGAAGATGTGCGCATGGGTGCCACCTGCCACCCATGCTTGAGGAAGTTACTCACCACCTCAGGCTAGTAACCGTCAAGGCAACACATGCACTGGACACCTATGAGTGTAACTATCATAGACACACTATGCAAAGGCCACCTAGCCACTTCAGGCATAACTACAACATTGTGGCACTCTGAATCCAACATGCACCACTGCAAGAGTGCCACATTACCTAGGTCGTGCACAACTAGGGAGCTAAGTGCTGACAGCTAGTACCAAGCACTAGTTGGTCCTTTGTTAGCTTAGGTCACCATACTTCAAGCTATATCAAGCATTGATAGCCACTACCTTGAATTGCTAGCCAATATCAAGCATTGCTGCTCGCTACCGAGCACTACTAGTCCCTACCTAGAATTGCTAGCCAATATCGAGCATTGCTGCTCGCTACTGAGTATTGCTAGGTGCTAACGAGAATTGATGGTCAGTACCGATCTCTCACTAACACGGAACATAGGTCAGTGCCAAGTGCTGCTACCAGGTACCGCTATTGGTAGCAAGTACTAGCAAGTAGTGCTACCAAGTAGTCGAGCGCTAGCAAGTAGTGTTATCAAACAACCAAGCACCAGTGAGTAGCACTATCCAACAATAGATCACTAGCGAGTAGCGCCATCCAACAACAAGCGCTAGTGAGTAGCATTATCCAGTAGTTGACCGCTAACGAGTAGCGCTATCTAGCTGAGTTACTCATCAAGTGCTGACTCTGTACTCCATGGTGTTAGGGGGTTATCCTTCCATTAAAGCATCAACAAGGCATGGGAACTGAGCACTTAGCTCCCCATCAATCATCGTGTGACATGTCCTCGTGCACTCATGACATGATCCATACACCACCTTGAGAGACTACCCCTGCAACGACCCACCCATTTCAAACCACGAGCCAAGTGTTACTATATGAAACTAAATGTCTCATTAATTAATTTTTTATTAATTTTCAAGATTTTAAATATAAACCCATCACATAAAATTTAATATAACAAATACTCGGAATAATCTAAACCCCATGAACCGAACCGAAATCCCACTGCCATGCAAACAATCTAGAAGCATAATAACAAATAAAAAAATAAAATTCCAATAATAGAGTCCTCCAGCTATCCCAACTCTACTCATCCTCCTATGCTCACACTTGCGGAGGTAATTCCACGTTAGTGATAAAAACACTAAGTCATATAATTACAAGAAACAAGTTAATATATTCCACAACATTTGAATTTGAGTCTTTTAGTGATTATGAACCATGTCGAGTTCTTATTATGCCGGGAGGGTGGCCGCCCATCCAGCTAAAATCCTATGTATATGCACACACGCTACATGGCCCTCGGCATGTAGTTACCAATGTTTGTCATTAACTCACCCTCTCACTATCACAAGTGCATAATGAGTCGTCTCACGCTACTGCACCCTGTCACCCTTTTCGGCATGGGGGTAGGTATTTAATCTTTTAAGAATTTTAAAGGTGTTGCCCCCATGTCGGACTGAGTTAATTCTTTGACCCCAGTTGCGCTCGACACATGGTGGTTGAATGTGGGCTTAGGCCAACCAAGACTTCCAAATAGGAATATATAATATTTCGAATAATTATACGGACCTGAAATTTTAATGAGGCACCTGTGATCCTAATATGAATGAAATTATAAGGCCTTACTTTGTGAGCCAAATGTGCTCACAAACTATCAAGTTGATGTTTTCTTTATCATCAATAAAATTCTCCTTTTATATAGAAGAATATGTGTGGAATTCAAGAAGTCACTACATTAAATTTTTATATAAAAGAACGTAATCATATATAACTATATTAAACACCAACCATTTGTGTGATAACGAAAAGTTAAAATTTGACTATTGAGTTAATGTGAATGGGTGTCAACTCGCACTCTCAACTCCCAATCCCAAAAATTCAATAATTAATACTTATTTAAAAATATCCATAAATATCATTGCACTAGTATATAAAGGTCATAATTGATAATTTATGATATTGTTTCTCATTAATTAATTTAATTAAATAATATTTAAGATTCATTATAAAATTTACAAAACCTAAATAAAATAACCTAATTATTTTCAGGGTTTTACAACCCCCTCCCTTTATAACAGAGGAAATATTTTCTACTGTTATGAGTGGCAATTAAAGTAAGTGTGGTGGCATATGATGGTCAAACTAACGCAACACCCAAAGTATGCATCTTGACCACCCAAACCAACACTTGTATCATTGCTCCTTGTGTTCGACCTTCCCAAAACAAGTAACATAAGGTTTTCTTGGCACTTGCTTCTACAACACTTACTAAATTCCATTCACTAAGGTTTCCTAGTTCTCTGCGTGTGCAAGGCCATGATCCAACTGGTGTAACGACCACAAAAACCTACTTAGGGATTTGATAGGGACCGAAGCCGTTATGTGACATGCATAAACATAACACATAATGGATTTACTATAAAAGCAAAGCAAAAATAAACTTAAAATTATCGGACTATTACCATAATCTTGGACAGCATAAGCATATAAATCAAAATCATAACTACAATTGTCCAACTAACTTGAGTTCATATACTCAGTAATGTTTTTAGTTTATTAAATGAAAACATAAAAGGAAAGCATCAACTTCTAGGTTGAGTATAGTCTCCATTCCAGCTCTAATATTGATGCTCTTGGTAACCTGCACCACAAAGGTGAGAGCTAAAAAGTCCCGGACAGTACTAACATGTTATGAAGTACTAACATACAAACATGAGCATAAACATGAAAATTGAAACTGAAACTAAACATAACTTAGTGAACATTTTTCTTTATTGTTTGTTATTCATTGAATATAATTTGTCATTCTCATGAGAACTATATTCAACTACCTGAAGTCTATGAACCACCTAACTTTAGCACCTTAGGCAGCTAGCCCTTAGTAGTGGTAAATTAGTTTGGTGTTTTAGTCTGATTTAACTGGGAAACTTAGCCTTTGATTCAACATGGTGTCATAACTTTCCTTTCTTCACATGAAGTTTGGAGTCAACACTCAACTATGGAGAGATCTGATGCCCCAAGAGTCTCTCAACATGAAATACACAAGTGATCACATGCGTCGTCCTCGATAGTAGCCTAATTCGAGCAATTCTTGCCTAAGGTGTGTGATTCGCAAGTTACCAGATAAAACGTCTACTGGTTGGTTTGATAAAATTACCTAGACAACCTCAAAAGGTAACCAGAACCTGATTACTGATACTGATAACCTTGATTACTGGGAACTTAGTTAACCTACTCAAGAAAACTAGATCTAATTACTGAACTTGTCTTGTCATGAATTTACTAAATTAAGTCTTAATATCTTCATTAAGTTAATTTAATAAGTCTTGAGTTTTGATAATCTACTATTAAACATACTGAACATGAAAATATATCAACATATATTAAAATCATAGAACTATGCTATGAGACCTATTTACTCCTACCACCTTGCTCGCCTAGCTTGTAGCTCAACATCAAATGATCTAGTTTGAATAATAGTATGTCTATATTATTATTTAGAACTACTATAAATATAATGCATGCATAAGAAATTAATTAATTAAAATTATACTTAAATTTTAGTCAAGTATATTAGTGATTATCTAAGTATTAATTAAATATCATGATCATCTATGAATTATGTTCTGACACACTCAATTATGTACACCCAAATGATAGTACATCAAACATAGTTCAATAGACTCTCTAAGAATACCTAATGAACCTTAGATTAATTGATTACTTCTATTTTTAGTTAATTAAGTTATGGAATTAACTATTTTTATGTGCATTGTAGCCTTAAACTATACGTAAACTAGCGCCACGGCTTTCACATATGAGGGGACAACTTCTTCCCCAACAAACAAGCAAAAGTAATCGTAAAAACTTATGTTTTATTCTTTTTATCACGCATAATTTGATACCATAACATATGTCTAAAATAAGCATATTAATTTTTCATCAAAATTACAACGAAATTAATACTTATAAGGATCTAATTAATCATGAAATTATGTTGCAAAAATTCATGTTTAATTTTCAAAAGTTCTATTTGGTGAAATCAAATCTAATCTAATTACATCAATTGCATAAAAATTCATAATTTACTCTAATCATTAAAAATTAATACATCAAACCTCAAATCAAAGCAAACAACTCATGTGATTTGTGATGACATGATCAATTAAGTAGACTAGATTTATTAATAAGGTTGATCTAGGATTTGAGACTAAATACTATAACCAACTATGTTGTCGTCGTCAATCTTCTTCAAGAAAATCTCCCTAAAGATGATCGATGATGGAGAAGATAAAAAAGAGGCACTCCAACAGGGTTTTAAGAATTAGGAGAAGAATTATTTATATACGTAAATCCAACTTTCTCATGATACAAAGTAGGCCCCTAATTCTCCTACACGATCTACAATTGTAGACTTCTCATATGAACTCATCTCTATACGTTGTCCGTAGCAAACTACCCTTGTTTACAACCTTGTCCGTAGCAAACTACCCTTGTTTACAACCCAAACGTGATGACCGTTCAATTCTTGCACAACCATTGTTCGAGAATCTCTTCCCAAAATTTCTTACCATCAAGGCATTAATCGGACCACTCATCGAATCAATTAACACTGTGGCCATATTGTTGTTTGCATTGTCTATAAGTTGTCTATTTAATTAACACTCGTGGGCCAATCCGAGTGCACATAGTGGTCGTTGAAAGTCAAATTTAGATGTATTAATCCATGATGCACGAATCGGCCGATTCCGTGTGGAATCTGCCGATTTAAATCGGATCAGCATTGCGCCGATCCAATTTCGGGGCCGACTCGGTCGGCCCCGAATCGGCCTCGGAATCGGCCGAGTTCGGCCGATTCCGACCGATTTAACTCGGAATCGGAATCGGCCGATTTAAATCGGAATCGGTTTTTTATGAAATTACTAAAATACCCTAGGTATGATTTTTATTAAATTATTTAAGCATGGGTAAAATGGTAATTTGGATTTTAAAAACCTAAAATCAAACCCGCTCCCCCCACGCCGCCGCCGCTCGTCCGCCCGCCGCCGCCCCGTTTCCGCCCTCCGCCGTGCTCCCCGACTCCGGGCTCGCCATCGACCGGGCTACCGACCTAGCCGCCGACCTTGCAACGTCGCCGCCGACGTGTGGCCGGACCAAATCGGGCTGTGACGCACGAATCGCCGCCGACTCGCGCCAGCTCCGGGCCGCCTCGCCGCCGGCTGCGGGCAGCCGACTGTTCGTCCGACCGGGCTACCGACATCCTCCGACATCGCTGCCGCGAGACTCGCCACCGACCGGGCCGGCGGCGGCGGGGGTAAAGAGTGGCATTCTAGTAATTAAAAGTTGACTCGAGTCTAACTCGAGTCAAAAATAATAATTAATTCTAAATAATTTAAAAAAAATCTTAAAAAATATTTAAAAATATCAGAAACTATAATACACATAATAATATCAAAATAACATCAATACCCAATTTTAATATATTTATATTATAAATTATCAAATTATTATATATGACCGATTAAATTAATTTGGACCGATTCAACTGAACCGATTCTTGGCCGATTCAGACCGATTCCGATTCCGATTCCGACTCCCTGGAAAACCGATTCCGATTCCAATTCCGATTCATTCAACCATGGTATTAATCATGTAGTTAACAATTACCTCCTTCAATTAGGACAACTACCTTGTCATCCTCGTTTAAGGAGCCCGAATTTGGCCATTAACATTGACCGGACAGATTTAGCAACCTTGGCTAGCTCAGATCTTGTTAGCGGCAGCTTGACTGAGTCTTTCGGCAGTAGTCTTTTGTTTTTTCATATATATATATATATATATATATATATATATATAAAACTTTTCACCCAAACATAATCAAAAAGTAATTAATTAAGTTATTATGACAAAAAATATCCTTCTTTATAATATCTCAAAAATATCATTTAATCTTTTAATCAAGAATATTGTATGATTGTGCCCTTGTAATTTTATCATTTAACTAGTATGGTAAAATTTTCAATTAATCAACAAGATCTTAATAGAACTTTTACAAAAAAAAAGAGACTATTTTTTAATATTACCAAGTGATTGGAGAGCGGTGGTTATATGGGAAAATTTTAATATAATGACAAAACTGCCAATGGGTTGGTTTTAAAATAAAATATTAAACAACTCAGCAAAGGTTGTACAAGATGATTTAAAAAATTGTTTCTTGATGTCAATGGTACAAGAATGGTCTAACTGAGAAGTCACGCAACACTGCAAATCTGGTTCACTCAAGATTCAGATCAAAACTATTACAATCACGTCAAGTCATGTCTAAATTGATTAATTTGAAAGACTCGAACGACAAATAGACGAAAGCACTCCTCTTCGAGTCTCGAGAAAGGAAGACATTACTAAATGTGCAACCAACACTTAATAAGAAAAAGATGAATGGAATGTGTTCCACAACCTAATAAGAAGTGACATGCAATGACACGACATGAAAACACTCAACATGTAATAAGAGCCAAAACATAAATGGATAAATAAGGGGATAAATACATCAAAATAATTGTTGAAGCTAAAATTTGAATGTCACATCGAGAGACATGATATCATATCTGATCTATTGATACAAAAACTCATTAGGGCATACATTACAATACATATAAACACACATCAACCATAGACAAAAAACAAAAGAAAAATAATAGTGCGTTGAGCACAACTGTCTTTAGCAACTATCTGTCCTTCCATCAATGCTAACCCAACACATAGGGACACAAAACCTACATATATAATAGGAAAAATGTTAGCTCTGAGTGTCATTGATCGAAAAAATACTAATACTAACTGGTAAGTGGAAACTGATTTCTACTAGGAAGGAAAACTAATATATATATCGCCATAGGAGCACTCAAAGGGCATCTATTGAGGAGTCATCAAGCTGCAGATAAAATAGCATCCTAAACTAAACTGGTGTTATGTCACTCTCAACAAATGCCTTTGTCAGTAATATTATATCATTGGTCTCATTCTCAAGAAAAACACATATCTGAAGCCCTCTCCAAACCTCTATATAACAACTGGCCTAAAGCACAAAAGTTGAATACTATCAGGCAGTCGCCTTTAGTACCCTCTAATACTACAAATCTACACGTGCACTATACAACCTAGTATTTGTCTGTTCCATGCCTTTCTGAGTGTGAGAAAGCTCAAGATGTAGAGATATCGGGATCCCTTGTGAAGGAAGAAACCTTCTTACTAATCCATAGCCTGTTGTGACTTGTATATGTATCATAGTATATGCAAGGTCACGTCCACCAACTCTTGACTCACTAAAAACCCGATGAAAACTATTTATAGGGCTAAGAAGGGAATCATATAAGTAGGCTCAAAGGCAACATGAGATGAAAATAACTTTGAAAACAACACAACGGATCTCATCCTCGAGGGTAATTAATCACAATACTAAAATACGTTTAGATGTCACGTATTAAGTGGGGTTCTAATAAAAAGTTACTTAATACGTCCTATAATTTAGAATTCAAACAACGATAGAGTAAGTGATAAATCTAATAAGAGTCCTAACAAACATATGGTCAAAGCTCCAAGCGTATTAACACATCTACTACAAGCTCAAACACCAAGCGTATTAATACATCTACTACGAGCTCGAACACTGGAATCTACATCAGAATCCATTGCTCAACAAAAGACTTACAACTCTATATAATGCATGATCGTAGTGTTTGTTCACATTAATAATAACATCTCAAACAATGGACAATGCAAAACAAATAAATAAATAGATGCACGACATACAAATAAAGGCATGAGAAAGCAATAAACAATAAATAAACAAATAAAAACAAGCAAGTAAATAAAAGAACCATAAATAAAAATATTAGGTGCCTAAGTAAACATGGAAACAATAATAAATAACATATTAAACATGCATGAACAATAATAAATAAATAATAAATAAATTAATAACTAAACTCATGAGTAAATAGATAAATAATAAATAATACACTAATCATGAATAATAATATTCACATAAATATAATACTATATAAGAATGTTTCTTCTATACACGGGTAAATAATAGCACTTACACAAATAAGTAAATAAGTGAATAAATAAATAAATACATAAATAATCAAACAAATAAATAAATAATTGTAATTAATCATGAACAAAAATAATATAAATATCAAATATATATCACTACACAACTAAACATGAATAAATAATGACATGTGAACTAGCAAATAAATAAATAAGTAAATAAGTAATAAATAAAATATGATAGCATGAATAAAATAATATTAATTAGTAAATACATCAATAACAATAAATAATCACAAAAGCATGCATCATACACAATAAATAAATAACAAGAACTAAATCAATAAATGAATAAATAAATAAATGACCAATAACTAATAAATAAATAAAATACTCATAATATCAAAATATATCAAACTACGTGACTATGCATCTAAACTAATGTATGAGTCTTGAAATACCAAGAATAGTCAAAAAAACAAATGAAAATGAGTTGAAAATGGCTAAAATCGAGACAAGTCAATTAGGCAAGTTGGACCAAGTTGGGCATACTTGACTTGGTTCGATTCAAATTGTTCGGTTAGGCTGCATGGACTGGCTGGGCTGCGGACATGGTCGCAGGTAGCCAAACGTAGGCACAGGCAAGGCTAGCACACACACACACACACACACACGGGTAAACAGGCTGCCGGTGCCATCACCAGAAAACAACAATTGTAGCGAGGCCAGAGCAATTGCTGGTCCCAATCAAGAGAGGGGAGGATGGGAAGTGTGTTTGGGGTGACGACCAATGGAGACTGGTTGGAAAACGGCCGCAAAGAGGGGAAATGGCCACTGGGAAAGGAGGAGTTGCCATCGGCAAACGCAGCCGTGATGGTAGTCGATGTTAGTCTCATTCGATAGGTCGGGAGGAGGGAAGTCAACCTAGGTGGCTGGACTTCACCAGAGGGGGCTTGTTGGTGCCAAAAAATGGTTCAAAGAGCACGACGATGATAAGAATTCGGTGAAGAAAACAGTAACACCTCGATTTTGGTTCACTTGAAAACCAAATGAGAAATGTTATAATTGAGTCGAGTCATGTTTAAAGTTACTAGTTGGTAACACTCGATCGATAAAATAGATCGAAACAACACTCTTTGTGTCATGAGAATGGAAGACATTGTTAAATATGTGTCAAAACACATTGAATATAAATTAAAAGTAAGAGAAAAAATAAATGCGCTGAGCTCATCAAGTGTGTAGCGTTTATCTATCCTTCCACCGAAGTCGACTCAGGTTTTACAAGACCTACATATATTATATAAAAAATGTCAGTAACGAGTGTTAGAAAATAACTAATACAATCTAGCAAATGAGTATTCCATTACTCACGAAAACTTATAAAACTTCAAGATTGCCTCACACTAGGCAGTAAGCAAACATACTTAATCAAGTATCGACTCACATGCACAGCTAATGTTTATATTCATACATATAACACTTACGCCCTCACATCTTCCATATTTCATCTGCCACACAGTACTCGAGTGCCAAAAGGAACAGTTAAATTAGTGCCACAAATTCCAAAAATGTGTTGCTTTACGGAGTACCCTCATACATTGCACTACCTCAGGGTTTGAAGGAGTACTAGTGCAATTCATACATATCTCCATACTGCTCACTCTCTTATTCGTGCAATCTATAAAAATACACGAACTCATATAATAGGCTTCAGAAAGAGACTTGTATCATATATTTCTGGAGCTTCAGTTCGAAAACCAACAAGAGATTTCATCCTTGTAGTTTTATTAAAAATGTGTAAAAAACATAGCTAAATGACCCAACATCGGAGGGATCCGATGAAATGCCGCCGATGTTGTCTTACGTATAAAACATGATTAAACTCGACACGCAAGGAGTCAAGCAAAGAGGGAGTGTCCTATGGACCTGTGGTCCAAACTCCAAGTATATCTGCACATCTACAGTGAGCTCGAACTCTGAAACCTACATCGGAACCTACTATTAAGTAAAATACTAACATCTCTATATGATGCATACTCGTAGTATATGCTCGTATCATCAACACATCATAATAAAGAAAACAATGCTAACAAACCTATAACTAAATATGTAGCACGAAAATTAAGACATAATAATAGTAAATAATAAATAAATAAATAAACAAGAAAATGCACTCATAGATAATTAGATAAATAATAAATACATAAATATGAACAATACTACAATCATAAAATAATAATATAATTATACTATATAAATATACAGGTAAACACGAATAAATATCAACATATACTCATGTTAGTAAATATATATATATATATATATATATATATATATTAAATAAATAAATATATGATAATTCAATAAATAAATAAACAAACAAACAAATAGCTAATACTCATTAATCATGAATATTAATAATATCATAGTCATATAATATAAGAATACATAATTAAATACAAATAACTAATAACATACACATAACGAACAAATAAATAAATAAATACAATTTAGTAAACATAATAAGACTAATATTCATAAGTAAATATAATATTAATAATAACAAATAATCATGTAAACATTCATTATATATGATAAGCATATAAATAAAAATAAATACTAATAATAAATAAATAAATAAAACAATAAATAAAGAAAATAATCATAACATATAATAATGCTAAATCATGTGAATATATATCACAACTAAAATAGAGGTTCTCAAAGTACCAAAAATGGTACAAGAACGGACGAAAACGGTCTGAAAATGAGTTGAATCGGACTGAACCGAGCTGAACCAAACCAAACAAAATGGGCTGAACCAACCCGGTCTGGGTTAAGTAGAATATGGGCTGGGTTGGCTGGGTGAACCGAACTGGACGGGCCGACTCGGACATGGGCTAACGGGCTAGTGAACAAGATCAAGCAGACGATTGCGGATGTGAATGCGGGCAAGCGAACGCTATGCGGGTAAACAGGCCAAAAGGTGTGGCAGTGACCGTCACTGAAAAATGCATACGGTAGCGGGGTTGTGGTCACCACCGATTGGGATCGATGGCTCATGCAATGAGGATCATGATGGTGGTGGCGATCAGCGGAGTCTGGCCAGTGGTTGGCTGAAAATTAGCCGGAAAGGGGCGGCATCGCCGTTGTGTGCGGTGATGTTGCTGGCGGCGATTGTAGCCATGACGGAGGTCAGCGTTAGTCTCAAATGGAAGATCTCGATGAGGGAAAGCTGTCGGGGTTGTCGGATCAGCCGGAGGTGGCTCTCTGGCATCAAAAAATGACTCGAACGACGGCTACAGCGAAGGAAACCGGCTTCAAGAACTCTGTTGTCAACTGCAACTGTAGTGGCACCAGTGATCGTGAAGGGTATGGATAGAAAGCTGGCCATGAGGCGGTCATGAGGGTGCCACTCTAGTGGCCGTGGGCGAGGCAAAACTCACCGGCGGGGAGCCGAAGTGGTTGTGGCAGTGCTATAGTGAAAACATCCAAAATCGAGAGACATCATTAGAAATAAATAGATGGAGCTAGGGTTGAGTGTATGGCTTAGATTTTGCCATGTGGCACGATCCGAACGTTCGACAACTCTTATCCTAGTGGGGTATATACAATATATATATGGACGAAAAACTCGAATCGAGACCGTCCAAAGTCGAAACTGACTTGTGTCCTAAAAGTGACTCTATAAGTGAGAATCGAGACAAGAATGCTAAATGTGCCTCGAATCCTAAACTCAATCAAGTTGGGCCCACAAGGGCACAATCTAGTGATCTAAAATTCCAATGCTGAATGTAAATGAAATACCCAAAAAATCCGAAATGGATACTAAACATTGCCACGGCCTAAATCTAGGCCTAAAATCCTAGCTAACTCATAAAAATCATATGTATTCCTTATGTATACACTGATAACTCATACTCTACTATACCATAATTAAAACTATCGTATGCATGTTGGGCATACTCAGTCTGCTATAACATGCTCATATGGCCACCTGGGCCCATACTCATAGTCTAAAAATTGGTCTGGTTCGAGTTCATTCGAACCGACTTGATACTTACCCAAACAAGGCAACACTCAAATTGGGTAAAACCCTAACCCGAAAATGAAGTTTTAAAAAAACGGCTCTGTTGATGGCCAAATTGGTGACGCAGGAGCTGATGTTGGGTCTAGGTTGATAGCTGGTCATGGGTGGGCATGGTGGTGCTGGTCTTGTAGCTAGAGGGTGACCCCAAAGTCTCGCCAGGAACAGCCCAAAATGGTGGCTCTGCTAAGGCTAAAACTAGTCAAAAAATGTGGGAAAAAATCCCTATGGAAATGCTAGGGTTGACGTGGGGGAACCAAATCTTGCCATATGGCACGATTTGAACGTTCGACAACTTGTGGGCCTAGTGGGGTCCAGCTAGAACATAATATATGTATATATATATATATATATATATATATATATGGAAAGTTTGGAATCCGATAATGAGAAATCCCTAAGATGCATCTAAAGAGATACCCTAAAAAAGTTTGAAATAATACTAAGCACTGCAACAACATAGATCTAGTCCTACAACCCTAAGCTAACCATATCTAGAACTTGTATACCTTGAGTATATGCTGATCACTCGTACTCTGTTATAGTATAACTAAAGTTATCATCAATATATTAGATATACACGACCGTCGTAATATATTCATATGCCCATCTGGGTTCCAAACTCATGGTCTAAAAGCCAAATCGACTTAAGATTGGCCTAAATTAGACAAAACAACAAATAGGTAAAACTCACACATAAAGCTAGGGTTTTACAAGTAGGGCCTTGGGTAGTATGATTTAGCCACCTCTAGGTTAAGGAAGCAATCCAATTGGCCATCATTTAGGTCGGACTGTGTTAACCAACAATAGTTTTTTAATAATATATTAAACTTGACCTCACTTAAATAAGAATATTTTAAATAATTTAAATTTTGTCCTCTTTATCTATAATGAATCAAGTTATTTTCGCGTTATCAAATAAGGGTAGATATTAATTATGATCTTGAAGATCTCGCTTGTATAGTTACACAATGATTGGGTGTAAAACTTAACGTCCTAACTAACAATTTTCTCTTGTAACTAGGGGTGGGCATCGGTCGGACGGACGTCGGACGAGATATTGTCCGCGTTTGTCCGAAATTTTATCGGACAAAACTTGTCCGACCGAGTTAATGTCCGACTTGTCCGTCGGGCCCGAACAATGTCCGTGGACGGTCCGAAATCAAAACCAAAATTTCTAAAACCCTAACCTAGATACACTGTTCATAGGGCGCCGCCGCCGCCGCAGCATCCTGCCGCCGCCCTCCGCCGCCGCCTCTTGCCGCCGCCCTGCTCGTCGTCTCTGCCGCCCTGCGCGCCGTCGCCTCTGCCGCCCTGCTCGTCGCCTCCGCCGCCCTGTGCGTCGCCGCCGCCGCCCTGCTCATCGCCCCGCTGCCTCCGCCGGCCTCTGGGTGCAGCGAAACCCCTCCGCCGCCCTGCTCGTCGCCTCTGCCGCCCTGCTCGTCGCCTCTGCCACCCTGCTCGTCGCCTCCGCCGTCCTGCGCGCCGTCGCCACAGCCCTGCTCGTCGCCCCGCTGCCTCCGCCGGTCTCTGCGCGCAGCGAAACCCCTCCGCCGCGCCTGCCTCCGCCCTCCGCCTGCCCGCCCGCCCTCAGACGCCCCTGCCTCCGCCGCCCGCCGCCAGCGCCTGCCACCGGCGTCGCGGTGACTCGTCGGTGGCTGGTGGTGGTCGAGATGTCACGGCGACGGTACGGCTGGGCGGGGCGGCGTCGATCGGTGGCGGGATGGCGGCGGCGACGACGCTAGGGTTTGGGGGGGTTTTGGGGGAGAAGATGATCGGTGGCAAACTCGTAAATAAGACTTGACTCGATACCGGCACGAGTCAACAATAATACCTAACTCAGAATAAAATCTTCAAAAAAATCCAAAAAAATCAGGAAAAATCCCATAAAATAAAATAAAGACCACAACATCTAAATGATGTATAACTAATAATTCTACCCTATAAGGCGTCTTAATGTATTATTTGGCCTAAAATAATTCTATTCGACTCAAAAATAACGGTCGAATCGATCGGTTCGGACTATAAATCCCTAACTTAGGACACGGGTTTTATAGAGGGAATTGAAAGTTATGAAACTATTTATTTATGGAAGAATATTGAAGAGAAATGTCTTAATTTCAAAATGAAGAAGACAAAAAACATGAATAATTAATTTTTTTGTATTTTTTCATTTGGGTGAGTTATATTGGATGAAGAATTAACTATTAAAATATTTTATCTTTGAAGTATATGTAATATTAGAGTATATTTTGATGTCAATGATTATTTTAAAGTTTTTATACATTGACTATTTTTTGTTTGACTTTAAAAATTGAGAACATGCTAATTAAATTATAAGTGGTTTGATATAATTATTAATATGAAGGTATAGCTCTAAATTCTTAAATGTAAGAATGACTTTTATCTTTTTTCTATGTATGTCATTTTTTGTTATTTTAGATATTAAATATCAAATTTTATGTATAAACTTAATAAATTTTACTGTATATTATATTTTAAAATTTTCATAAATTATAATATTAGCTTTACAAATATTGAAGATATTATATTATTGATATAAAATATCGGACACTCGGTCGGTCGTTCGGTCGGACAAAGAAATGTCCATGTTTGGTTTGTTTTAATTCGGTCAGATTCGGTCGGTCAAATTCGGTCGGACATACTTCGGACTTCGGTCGGACGGACAAATTCGGACGTCCACGCCCACCCCTAGTAATTACCCTTTATCGTCTCACGACCGGTTTTCGTAAAAAGCTCTTTAAATGTTACCCCCAACCAAAAAGCCCGCCATTTTTAAAGCGCAGAGTATGCAGCCAGTGTGCAATCTGATCCCAAAAATCAGACACATCGTGGGGAAGAAAACCCAAACCCTACGTCCCCCTATCACCGGCAGTCGGACATGGCCGGCGCCGGTCGCCCCTCCCGCCGCGTCCTCAACGTTGCGGAGAAGCCGTCGGTGGCGAAGTCGGTGTCGGGGATCCTGTCCAGTAATGGCGGCCTCCACGTCCGGAATGGCCGTTCCCGCTACAACAAGATCTTCGAGTTCGACTACGCCATCCCCGTCCCCCCGTCCAACCGCCCCGTCCCTTGCCGCATGCTCTTCACCTCTGTCACCGGCCACCTTATGGAGCTCGAATTCGACGATCGATACCGCAAGTGGCATTCTTGCGACCCCGTCGATCTCTACCACGCTCCCGTCCGCAAGTTCGTTCCACAGGTTAGCATTTTTTTCTTTTTTTATGTTTTCAGTTTTTGACTTTACCATTTACTCGTATGTGTAAGAAAATGTTCGAGTGTGGGGTAATCTGTTACAGTTGTCACTCTTTAACATTTTCGAATTGGGGGTGATGAGAATAAATATTGAAGGAAAAGAATGGAAGTAGGGCTTAGAGATGAATGAGAATCAACGAAGAGAAAGAGAGAGTTTTTATGTTCTTTTTAAAATTTTTTAAAGATTTTTTTTTATGTTTTTAGCTTTTTAACTCGATGCATGTGTAACAGGTCGATATGTTAGATTCTAAGGCACTATGTTACAGTCATCAATCTATAACAGTTTTGAATTGGGTGATAAAAATAAATATTGAAGGAAAAGAAAGGAAGTAGGAAGAGGAAAGGAGCCGATGCTTCTGCATTGTAGGTGCAAGTCTAGATAAAGGAGCCCAACTAAAATTTTGTCATTTGTAATTGCATAAGCCCTAGTTTAGGATCTATGTCCTCAACACCCTTTGGGTATCAGGTGGAAGAACAAAAAGAGAAGAATGCAGGAAGAGGAAGAAAGAGTTTTATGTTTTTTTTAATGTTTTTAGTATTTGAACTTTACCATTTACCCATATGTGTAGCAGATCAATATGTACATTCTGTGACATTTTGTTCTAGTCCTCAATTTTTAGCAGTTTCAAATTGGGTAATGAGATTAAATACTAAAGGAAAAGATTGGAAGTAGAATTTAGAGATGAGAATGTAGGAGAAGAAAGAGAATTTTTATGTTCTTATGTTTTTTCTTTAAAAAAATGTTTTTAGTTTAACTTTATTACTTGCCCATATGGGTAACATTTTGTTAAGAGGATGGTTTTTTGAATTGGATAATGATAATGAACAAAACCTCCTTTGTTCGAGGATTGCAGGTCACAAGCCCAAATAAAAGAGGCGGATGGTGTCAAGAAGGGCATCCGACTGTCAAAATTTTGCCATTTGTAACCACATGGATCCTAGTCTAGGATCCATGGCCCCAATGCCTTTTTGGTATCAAGTGTAAGAAAAAGAACAAGAAGCAGAAGGGTAGTGAGAATGACTATTGAAGGAGAGTATAATTTAGAGATGGGAATTGTGGAAGAGGAATAGAGACTGGGAAGAATTTTAAGAAATAGAGGGACAAGAGAAACTGTGAATTGAGATGAGGAAAAGAAGAATTACAAGTTAGAGAAGAAGAGGAACAATCAAATTGTATAGAGAAGATGAGTTGGGAAGAAGGTGGTTTTCAATTTAATATACATTTGTGCATTGCCCATCCCAAGCCATATAAAGGAGGACGGTTGGCATTAGTAGTGGCATTTGGCTATCAAAACTTCGCTATTAGTTGCGCACATGGTTTCTTTTTATTTAACTCCACCTATGTTAGTGCCTTGCTGGTCCCAAGATCAAATAAAGGAGGGTTGGGTTTAGTTTGACACTTGGCTATCAAAACTTTTGTCATTTGTTCTGCATTCAAGCAGATTGGATCCATATTCCAGATTTCTTTTTGAGATAGTGGTGGAGAAAGAAGATCTAAAGATGTCCGTATGACTGATCATGGTCTTGTATGTTCTCAATGGTTTTGTTCCTAGTTGGCATTTTGAGCTATTTGTGGGAAATTTTCTAAATTATTTTATGGCTAATGAACTTTTTTAGTGATGAAACAGATAATTGTAGTGAGTTTGTAGTCATAGGAAGTTGAAGTTGATTTTCAATTGTCTTTAGTATATAACTAACAAAAACCCCTAGGATTATCAATAACCTTCGTAAGAAACATAATCAATTATAATTGTCAAAATGTCATCTCACATTTTGTCATAAATATATCATCTATCAAAGAAAAGATCCAATTTTTTTACTGAAAATACAGATTGGCTGTTCCTTGATTTCAAGCACTTGAAGCCATTTTTTGTCTCTTTACACCAACAGAACATATGAGTTTGTGTGATAGGATCTTTTTCCTTAGGGTGGATGGAGCTGAATAATATATCTGATTTGCTAGACTTTTTGATTAATTTTGCAGCTACAAGTGATAAAGTTTGCTGGGTTTTATTCATAACATGCAGTTGGATGTTTCAAATGCATGATAGATTATTACTTGTCAATGTTCAGTTGATGAGTAAGTATTATTTTATTTGCACGGCCAGCATATGGTGGCTAACTCTAATCTAATTCAATACTCACAATGTGTTCTTTGCAAGCTTGAGGTTTTGCGGATGTCATGTTAGACACCTGAACATAATAGATTTTCAAATGCATAATACATTATTACTTCTCAATGTCGAGTTGATGACTTAGTATCATTTTATTTGAACTACCAGCATACGGTGGCTAACTCTAATCCAATTCAATACTCACAAATGTTCTTTGCAAGCATGGTTTTGCGGAGGTCATGCTAATCACTTGAACATGGTTCTTCGCTTTGCTCTTATTATTTGTCTTTGAATGCGTAGGACAAGTTGGATATTAAGAGAACTTTAGAGGAGGAAGCCAGGCAATGTCAGATGCTTGTGTTGTGGCTCGACTGTGGACAGAGAAGGTGAAAACATTGCTTTTGAGGTTATAGAGGTTTGCATAGCCGCAAATCCGCACATGGAAATACGGCGAGCTCATGTTTTCTCGGCATTAATCGATAGGTTTTGTTGTCAGACTCTTTTCTTATTACAATTTTGTTTGCCTTAACCACTATCTTATCAAAGCTATTATTATTATTATTTTCTCCTCTAGGGAAATTCATCAATCAGTTCAAAACCTTACTGGACCCAGAAAATTAGATGCTGATGCAGTTGACGTTAGGCAGGTAAATCATTATCTAATATATCTCATTGAATTGATCAATGAAAATAGTGAGAATTTCGTTGTAATGGAATTTATATTCCACAAGCATATGAATCGTTATCATATTGTTTTATTTAAGATGTAAGGGGGAAAGAAGCAGCATGATCATATGATCATGTTTCTCTAAATACTTTCCATTTTCCCTTAAACTTACGATTTTCTTAAGCATAGGTTTTATGCCAACAATTTAACCTAGAGCAGTCAATTATTTATAGAAAATCTTTGCTGCTGATTCTGGCCTACTTGGGATGGGGTGTAAATGTTGGTATGTGAAATATAAGCATGAATTAGCCTTAAACTTATGAGCACCATCCACTAAAACTTGATGTATAGTTAATAGCTTGACAACATAATTATGGTCGCCGAGTGGGAAACTGGTCAGGTTCTACTTGGTTTTTAATTCATTTTTTTTTTAAAATATACAATTTAGAAATTTCTTGTAGAGAATTAGGAGAATAAAACAAATGAGAAGAACATTTCGGGGATAAGAGTGGTAAGTGTGGTGGATCGGCAGAAATTCCTGTTTTGTTGATTCAGACACATGCATGCACAAAACTCATGCTATAGAATTTGACTTTGTATTGTTGATACTTAGATGTTGAAGGAGAAATTTTGTGTGGCTTCCATGTGTATGAGCCTTATCTTGTCATTGTGTAAGGTTAAGACCAAGGTTTGCAATATCAAATATTAGTTCTTTGGAACTTGATGAAACGGAGACATCTGGATTTTTTCAAAATGTGTGAATACATATTATAGATTTCATTGATGACATAAGCAACATTAACATAACTATATAAATCTGACATGGAAAAGATACAATAAACTGTGCATCAA